>JZLH01S0577298.1:0-19110 GCA_001188425.1 Eucidaris tribuloides | reverse complement strand
CGTGGTCCCAGTCCAAGCAGGAAGAGGATGAATAGAGTACTAAAACCTCCCATTGTTTAGCTGTGAGCTACTGGAACAAACACAATACAGTCAGGCTGGCATAGTGTGCAGATTACAGGATTGCAAGATTAGATTGAGTGTCCAAGAATGAATAGGGTTCCAGACAGGATGACATGTACAGCAAAGTTGAAGTTCAAAATTTGGATGAAATGCACTATATATATCCACTAATTACAAAAACATCGAGGCACGAAACAGCAACAAAAACAGTCCAGTAGATTCCAGGAGTGAAGACGTAAAACACTAATATAAAATTCAGCTAAAGATGTGAACAATTGCAAGAGAAAATTGCAGGAAAGTAGGGAGCATAAGAAAGTCGCTTGTTAGGCGCACTCCTCCTTACTCCTCTCATTAATGTAATACATTACATTATTATGCTTTGGTTGTTGTTAATGCCCTTTTCCCATCTACTCGTCTTAGTTCAAAATGACACCCCGAGTAGCTCTCATCACCGGCTGTTCTTCAGGCATTGGTTTGTCGACGGCTGTCATGCTAGCCCAAGATTCAACCAAAGGTGGTTATATCGTCTACGCTACAATGCGAAACCTGGCCAAGAAAGGAGATTTGGAAGCGGCTGCGGGAAACGCCCTCAACAAAAACTTGTTATTTTGGAGCTAGACGTCACAGAACATAATACTATTACCAGAGCGGTAGAAACAATCTTAGCAGAAAACATGGACGTTTAGACATTCTGAGTAAGTTATCCTTTTTAATATCAAAGGTACATGACATGCTTGGGGGTAGTCCTCAACTTGAACTGAAACTACTCTAGAATCAAATAAACTATGCAAGGCTTCTCCTGTGAAAATCTTGTAGTCAAACGTTGACTCATTCTAAAATAAACAATGTCAATATCACTCGTAGCAGGGAAACCTGCTGTGTGGCTCTCCATGGGTCTTATTTTTATCATCCCCGGATAAAATTAAGATACTCCTATGTTTATGCTTGATTCTCCTTAAAGTAAACAAATTACAGATAAATCCTCCCAGGTGGGAGATCCACTCGTGGTGTATAGTTGTTATATATTTCAACTCATTTGGTTCCTGAGGCATTTTCAAGTGTTCCCAATCACGTCACTAACCTTTAAACCTTCCTATATAAAATCAAGTGTAAATAAGATTTTCGAAGTTAAATAATAAATAATAATAATAGGATCTAGAAAGGGAAACCCGACATGTTTCAGTCGACCAAAAATTATTATACATGTTGTTTTTGATATATTTGCTTTTTGTAGTTAATAATGCAGCTATTGGATGCTTTGGATTTTTGGAGCACATCACTTTTGAGCAAATTCGACAACTTTTTGAAACAAATTTCTTCGGAGTTGTCAAACTCACCCAAGAGGTTATTCCCATCATGAAGAAAGAGAAGTCAGGTCACATTATCGGAATAAGCAGTGCAGCTGGCACACATGGTAGGTTTCACTTCATTTTCATTAGTTTTTTTTTCTCATTCTACATTGTTTTTCTCGTTCTGCTTCTTTTTGATCTTCTGCCACTAGTCTTTTTTCTTTGTTGTTGTTCTTATTGTCCTTTCTGTCCTTCTTGTTGTTCTTCTTTGTTTCTTCTCCTTCTTGAAAATGTACCTTTTCTGTTTTGAGCTGCTATATGGAATAAAATTCTGAATTATATTTCTTTGCAACAATTGTTAATTAATGTATTTATTTATTAATTATTAATTATTAGTTGTTGTTTTGTCTTTGTCTTTTCAAATTTAATATTATACGTATTAGGAGATGGCATTTCATAAGGCTTTTACTGCTTTTTCAGCCAACTTCTCATTCTCATTACTCTTTGTACATCTGTGTCTAATTTAAGTTTTGTTCAGGTAAAATTTTAATTATATATTGTAAATATTTACATGTTTGTTTTTAATGATGAATGAAATAAACGAATCTGAATCTGAATTTCTGAATCCTAAGCTCCCTAGTGCTATAATCTACAGTTTAAAGTATCAAATCATAATTTTTTTAAACGTGTCTGATAATACATCTTTGTTAGTACATTTTTATTTTGTCGTGTATAACATGTAGTTGCAACTAACCTGATGCCTGATTTTACCTTAGTTTGCCTAAATTTTCCTTCCTTAGATTTAAAATTTGCTTATACACCAGCATGATTATCATCTATTATGAATAATTCATATTTTTCACACGAACATTTACTCTATAACAAGGTCTATTTTGTTTTACATTGGTCTGTTTGTTTTAATCATAATTGATCAGTTTTGTTTATTTGTTCCTATTTTTAGGAGTTCCATTCTGTGATATCTACAACGCATCAAAGTTCGCCCTGGAAGGATTGTCAGAGAGTCTCGCTTCGTCTCTACGACCCTTTAATATCTGGTAATTAAACTATTCAACCTTCAGCGTGTCCTACGTTAAAACCATAAAGAGGGAAAATTCATCATTTCATTACCTTATATATTTTTTTTGGTTAGAAAGATTGATTAGTCCTCTTCAATTTGACATTTAAGAAGCATTCAATGTCGTGCATATTCATAGAAGTGCTTAATGGACATGTTGTTACCCTTCTTTTCCATTAATTATTTAATTAGTACATCCTACAAGTGTTGGATTTGTTTATTTTTTTCAATTTTTTCTGTCAGTGTAGACCACTTAGTGTAAAAGAGCTTAATCATTTTTAATTTTGAGAAGTAGGTTTTGTTGCATGTACATTACAGGTAGCATGTTTTTAGTCACAGCTAGATAGCAAAGGTTTTAGCAATATGTCCTGAGAAATCTTAGAATGTCTGGATTTTTTTTAAGGCAACTCACGTTTTGTATTGTTTTGTTTTCTAACATTTTTCTGTCACAGGGTAAGCACTGTCCAACCGGGTCCTGTGAAAACGAAGTTTGGCGAAAATTTCGGACCGAATAACCAGCCAGGATTTGATCAGGTGAAAGACGAAAACCTCGATGACATCAGCAGAACAATGCTAGAGAAAACTGTCAAACTTTTGTCCAACGCGCCTGAGTTTTCCGAACATCAAACTGGCGAAGATATTGCCAGAGTTGTAAAGGCCGCCCTCACCAATGACCCACCGCACTTCCAATACCCATCTAGCAAGTGCCGAGCGGACCACGCTGCCATGAAATTCGTGGACCCGACTAACGACACGACTGTGAACTATTACGCTGCTGCATGTGCTCCGGACAACTGATTTGTAATCATATTTTTTTATGCACGATATCATCTATGGGCCTACATTTTAAAATTTATATCCGTCATTATAAGTATCTTGAATTCTGATTGGTCAATTGTACATCATGTGATTGATGATATTCCAACCATCCGTAGACTCGGGGTCATCACGACAATACCGTATGTAGCACTTCCAAGCCGTACCTAGCACTTCAAAGCCGTTTATAGCCTTTCAAACCAGTATATAGCACTTCTTGATAGGTGTCAGAGCAAGAGGAAGTGCAATATTTTTTACTGGATCCTGGTGGCATCTGCAGAATTTACCGCATGGTAGGCCTTTGCTTCAGAACGTGCATCTAACTGTCGTACACTTAGCGCACTGAAACAGTAAGATTTATTCTATAGTTGTATGCGTTGGATGGCCGTATCTGGCATAACAATCTCCTGTACTTCAACAAATCCATAAAGAGTTGAATCCAATGCATGATTTGGTAGAGAGAATTGGAACCATCTAGAATGTAACATGGCAAACTCTCCGAATGTTCGGCCTCATTGCATAAAGCATGTCAAAGAAAGTTGATCAAGATTATGACCTTTACCGTGTATAAATATGTAAGATCCATGGTTTCACACTTGGTTCCTCTCTGAAGTACTTGTGTTAGATTTTCTTCTGCCTTGGCAACACATTGATTTGCCAATTCGGACATAAGGGTTTCTGCCGAAGTATCCACTTTACTTGTGTAGTAACATCCTGTTCAGGTGTGGAGAGGTAGCACTTTACAGAGATGTTTGGATGTAACAGATTATCTTGTGGACTTAGGCAAGAACCTATATGATCCAAACTGGGATACCAGTGTGGCTTAGGCAGATGAATATCTAGCGCAAGTACTTTAGAGAGTAACCAAGCGTAAAACCACGGACCAACTAAAACGAAAATATATGTATAGGCCTACCACCACGGCAAGCTGCGCCTTCAACGAGTTATGCAAAAGACTCTAGTACCCCATGTTCGAGATGGTGTCAATTCTCTACCGAATCACATGCGTTGAACACAATTCTTATGGATTTGTCGAGGTAGAGGATTTCCTTACGCCAGATACGGCCATCATTACAATGCATACCACAAGAATACACCTTACTGAATCCGGGACTGTATCAGTGCGCCAAGTGTGCGAAAAATTGATACATGTGTCAACGCCAAAGGCCTATCATGCTGTAAATTCGGTAGATGCCACCAGGATCTATCTAAAAATACTTCCTCTTGCAAGAACCCCAGCAGGTCACATTTGAATGGCAAAAGACTGTAATAACTAGTTGGTAATCATAAAGAAAGCCTTCATATGACCAGTATCTAGTTTTTTTTTGATACAAAATGCGAGGCTCTTTTCCTGCCTTTTCACAATTTGATTGGGTTTATGAACCATAGATTGAGATTCACATGATTTTTACAATTTAAAAGTTGTTACTACTGCAGATGATTCTGAACGTTTGTTTTTGTCAAGAATAAAATCTAGTCATGTTTTTCGAAATACCAGTGAAATTTTATTTGGATTGTAACAATAACGAACATTGAAAAACATTTAAAATTAGGCCATTTTATAACATGGAGTACCTGTTTAAATACCATTACAAGGTATGACATGGTATTTGGCAGACATTTTGAAAAGCGCCCTCCGTCAGGAATATAATTAATTCGTGAATCTAATCCCTCTACACATTTTACATCAACAAATATACAAAACAATCAAAAACATAAAATAAAACCCGGGCCATTCCACCCAAATAGTGGCCATGAAAACGTAATTCTAAGTTTTTTAATGGAATTTGGTGACCATTTAGAAAAGAGCAATCTGTGAGAAATACGATTTCTTGGTGAAACTGACCCTTCTATGAAACAAATAGGGGAATTCTGAAAAACTGAGCCATGTCACACCATACAATGGCTATGAAAACATATTTTTAAGTGTTAAATGACATTAAACAGCCATTTTGAAAAGCGTGCTCTATCACGAATACAATTAATTGGTAAATCTGACCCCACTTTAGATTTTGCATGAAGAAATTTACATAAACTCTAAAAAACTGGGCTATTTCACACCAAATAGTGGCCATGAAAACATCACTATATGGTATAAAATGGCAGTATGGCGGCATTTGAGAATGCCTTCTGGGGTAGCAAAAGTCTACCCTCACTTTTTGCTATGTCTGATGGTCTAGTCCAAGCCTGTGAATGGTAACTTGCACACGGGAACCCACCCAGCCTACGGATTATTAAATTATCACACAAATTTTAGATGCAAATTCCATAATCTTCATGCATGTGAAACAAAGTAACGTTTAATGTATTATTGATTTGTATGAAGAATACTCTTCTGATACTAATGTTGTCTAAGTTAGTAAGTTATCATTCGGAATAACCATCTGGGTATCGCAGCGCCTAATATGTATACAGCAAATATATTAGCAAAATGTATTAATACCTAAAGCTAAGAGCACGCATTTATTCAATAAAACCCCTTGAGAAGTAAAAAAAAATAAAAATAGAGAGTTACTTTCACATATATTTGGGTTTTTTGTTCGTCTTTGTTTGATGTAGAGTACTCCATAGTAATAAGTTTGGAGTGCAATATAAATACCATTTCCAGGATTTACGGTTCTTTGTTAATGATTAATTCAAATATATGTGTGGAGGCCCTGTATACATATATGTAAACATGCACGTATGTTTGTACGAACGAATGCAATGTTTGGTGTGCATGATGTGTGTATGTATGGGTGGGCGTGTGGTTATATATTTGGGAGGTGTGTGTGTAAGCGTGGATGTGTATGTGGATATGGGTATGTGTGTGTGTGTGTGTATGTGTTTGAATGTGTGTTTGTATGACTGAAAAGTTTGTTCGTTTGGGTTTTTATAGCTATTGAGGTGATGGTGTATGTGTGTGTGCGTGTGTGTGTGTGTTGTATGTGTGTTATATGTGCAAGTGTGCATGTGTGTGTTTCTCGCTTTTAATGTGATTGGATAATATATGAAATGTAAATGTTTTTAAAGATTTATAAGCATGATATATTAGTTTCTTTTGTTTTGTTTACAATTTCTAAATTCATTGTATGTGTACTGTAAATTGTATTCAGAGTGGGCTTTTGAAGTTTTACTTTTAACAGATTTTCGAATTTTAAACTGATTATTTAATTAAAGAATTTAAACTGCCATATTTAAAAAGACGCTTATTTTACTGTAGTAAATGGAAAATCAAATTTAGTTATCTAACGTTAATTTTGACCTATCATGATTTTCATGCTTTATAATATATTTGTATTTTTTGTTTGTTTAATAGAATAATATGATTATACATGATGGATTGGGGGGGGGAGGGGGTGGCGATACCTTCTTGATTGCCACATGTTTAGTTTTACTATAGTGATTTGGGATATTATGTGTTTACGTATTCTTAATTTAATTTGCATTGTATTGTATTTATTTAGTGTATATTGTGTTAGTGATCAAAATATTTTAGGTTAATTTATTCTTAATTTAATTTTGCATTGTATTGTATTTATAAGTGTATATTTTGTTATGGATCAAATTGTTTTTACCTGTATATATTGTGAGCAGGGCCCCTTGACAGAGCAGTTATTAAACTGAAAGGGCCACCCTGCTAAAAGAAGATGGAAATAAATAAATAAATAAATAAATAAATAAATAAAGAACTTTAATCTAAGTTGTCTATAAGAAATTCATTTTTAATGTTTAAAGCCACTGGCTAGCATTAAACACAGTTAAAAAAATGTGAGCTACATAAACCTCCATGCTCCAAGTGTCTTTGATAAGGTATAAAAATGAACCCTGAAAAAATTGTATTTCAAAATGATGATTTAGTGATTTAAATAAGTGAAAATCTACTAGCATTCAAATTGACCGGATTCACCTGCCAATTTTCTGTCATAGACTTACTGTGTGCAGATCTAGGCTATTTTAACATCCACTGGAGTAGAAATTGTTTATTCATGCATACCTTGCCATTGGCAGCCTAACTTTCCAAACAGTTGTATTCTAGTGTGGTTATTTCTCCATTCGAACACTACTATGCAGCTCAGATTCCGGGGCTCAGATATCAAAGTTTGACTTTTTTTTTATTTGAAGCTCCACAATGTTAGCCTATCACTTTAATATCTACATCCCATCTTTGTTGTATATATAGAATTTTTGTTTTACTATGATGTTATCTACGGCCCTAGTGGAAACCAGTCTTTGTAAATGTTTGGATTTTTTAACCGTGCTAAAATAAAATGTATTTATCTATCTATCTATCCATCTATCTATCTATCTATCTATCTATCTATCTATCTATCTATCTATCTATCTATCTATCTTTCTATCTATCTATATATCTATCTATCTATCTGTCTTCTATCTATCTGTGAAATTGTGAATTGTCCGTAATGGTTATGCCATACATCTCAAATCAGGTGGCAATTCTAGCAGATTCACGCATTTACTCTTATATTTCACACGCTCGTACACACACACACACACACACACACACACACACACACACACACACACACACACACACACACACACACACACACACACATACACGCACAAACAATTCCCATGGTACACATCCACAGACACTTGCTCAATTAAAAAAAAGTAACAAATACAAATTCCTTGTGTCCCATACCCACAAATTTTACCTAATATTGTTGAATAAGTTTGGTAGATACACGTTATGGTTGTAAGTGGTAATTATAATTATTTTTGTGTAATGAGGAAAGAAGTCACTTTTGAATAAGTTTGCTCCTAACAGCCACAATGATGCTATTTTTTTTCAAAATTTGGGTGAACTGGGGTAAAATACCCATGTTTCGCACTTTCCCGTGTGCTGCTGTTCCACTTCTCACAAGCGTGTGCCACATCCCAACAAGTTCACTTTGAATTATGATTGTCATAAAGGAAAAACTCCCCATTTTGACCTAGAGACAACTTCTCTCGAATTAAAAACAATTTTCATCAGTAATAAAAAGACTCTGAGAGATTAATGAGCACATTAATTTTACCTTGTTTGAAATTATTTTAACATTTTATTTCAAAAACATGAGCATGTAATTCTGATGAAAAGTTGAAAACTTCATTTACTTCATACTTCATTTCCCAGTCGTTGCGCCCTGGAAAAATGCACGCAACATCAATTTCCCAAGCCCGGAAAAAATATTTGCACAGTCATGTTTATAAGTTTAAAAAAAATCATTCGACATTATAACAAATGTTTGGATAATTTCAGACATAACATAACAATACATACGTGCTTAACTCTGATTCCTCTACAGATCATTTGCCAATAGTTGTACATGCATTTAATGCGTGATCTGCTCGTGAAACAAATTTTCCTGGCACAAGAATAGCATAACTGCATATCCAATGGACAGTCTCCAAAGCAATGACTGCACATTATTTTGTTCAAAATAACAATCATAAAACATTGAAAGACCCCTTCTCAACATATGACAGGAAATAATAAAATATATATATATATATTTGCCTACACTTATAAAGACACCGTATTTTTTGCGGGGAAACCATAAAAATAATTACGGTTATTCCAATGTATTTTTCAGGTTAATTTTAAAGTGAAGAATCACTCAAAATAGCAATTTTCCGGCAAAATCCGGTAAAAATTACAACGTACCAGTTGCCAGGAATTTAACGTTTACCGGTTATCGCCGTTAAAGGTTAGTTTTTAGTGTTTTTCAACGTAAAATGTGGTCTACGGTAACAATTACATTGGAATAATTGTAATCATTTATGGTTTCCCCGTTGAAAGGGATTCGTAACAAGTAGTTGGATCACCGTGACGGAGGATCGATTAAAAGGTGACGTTGTTCATTTATGTTTTTATTGGTGTGTGAGTGGTTGGTAACCAAGATAACTTACTAACCGTTTACATGATTTTAATCAAACTTGGTTGAAGTTTTTAACATTGTGCATTTTTGGCCTGTTGCAATTTTTTTAAAACGTCAAACCACCTGATTGAAGTTTAATCACACCCGTATTTAGTGTTTGCTATGATACAAACGTAAAGTATTTTAGCACCCATTTTTTTCTCAGTTACTCGTGTCAGAAAACTTTTTAGAAAATGACTAACAGACGGCACAAAAAGAGAATGGAACAAACTTTTCAATTGTGACGTGGTTAAATTGAAGTATTTGGTATAGTTGAAGTTGATTGATGTATAGTTGGAAGACTAGAAAATGAAATGGGGCGATAACTCCACGATGTGGACATGTATAACATCATTTGAGGACGCCATAATGATAGCAGAAGATAGAGTGAGATGGAAAGCTATGGTGAACAACCTTCGTTGCAAAAAGAAAGTAAGATGAAGATGAATATGGTGCTGCTGCTGTTGCTACTGATCATGGTAATGATGATGTTGACGATGATAAACCCTCAATATGCCCTCATCCTAATCGCCATTATGCCAGCCCCTTATGACTTCCCATTGCAGGGATTATTTAATGTCTGTACAATAAATAAATTATGCAAATTTGCCTGTTAACATGACATTGGCAAGCCACCGAAAGCGTGATTCAAATTCAAATTTATTTCCACATCTCAATAAAAAGTAGCATGCGATACAAGATTAAAATAAAAAAATATATAATACAAATTAATAAGAATGATCAAACTATATTATTAATACATACGTAAACAACGACAACAGCAACAAAACAGTTACAAAACCACAAATACCGAGTGTGGGGGAGGCAGCACAGGACATTGGCCTTTTTAAAACTACCTTCATACAAAAAGACTAACATAAAAAGATCACATTACCATAACAAAGACGAGGAATATAGTTTATATGTAAAGGTAACGACAAAAGGCAGGTGTTAAAATCAGGAATTTAAAGGCCCTGTCACACTATAGCGTTTAAAGCCAACGTGTGCCCAACGTGTTCGAAAATTCGTGTGAACGTTCGTGCACGTTGTCAGTCGTTGGTAACACGTTTGACATGCGTTTTATTCGTTAGCTGTTCGTCCAAGGGTCGTTGGGGTTCGCTGAAGAGCGATGGTGCCAATTTTTTATTTTGGACATGTTCAAAATTTTGAGCGTGCAGCAACGTGCTGACCGGTACGCCATGTAAACTTTGAGTATTCGCTGTTTGAACGTCCCGCACGTTGGGTATTCGTTTCTTAATCGTCCATCGTTCGTCCATAACACGCACACTCCATCTGACGCGTTGCTATAACGTATGCTCAACGCACACAACCTCACATAGCGTCAGTTGAACGAAAGGCTAACGAATGCAGAACGAAGTGACCTATTGTGCCGTGTGAGGATTAGTTCTTAATCTGCGATACTTCGCCTTGATTGCAACATAATGAAATCAAGTTTTTGCATCTCAATTGTAAAGATCTGAATTTTCCGAATTATATGAATTTAAATACAGAAGATCACGTTTTCACCTTGTGTGTAGGAATATCAGAACCATTCGATATAAAGTTATGCATGATTTTCAATTTTTGAACTAGAATAGTCCAAGTGTCCAACTAAGGTGACTTGAATGAAGCGAATAATATGAAGGAAAATATAAGATTAATCAAGCAGATTGGTGTGCATGGATGAGGATCCAGCAAAATCTAACACCTTTCTGGTTGCATAATCAAAATCGACAAGCTGATATCAGGCACTGTGATTGGTCAATTACCATTGGTTGGGTATGACGTAATAGCTCTCTACTGCTGAGTCTGCGCTCGGACCCGTAGGAAAGCGTAGGAAAGCGAAAATTAATAGACCAATTTCATCATAAATACAAATTAATGCATACAATTGAAATTTAAAGGTTGCTCTTGACAACCTTATCTAGAGTCCTCATGACGAAGCTCTATGAGAAGCTGGTCGTACAGACCATAATCTGGTCCATATCAACATGCCACGATGTTCCCTTCTCCATCTTCTACTATCTTGAATCAGGGGCGGCGCCAGAGTAAAATCAAAGGTAGGGCACAAACCAAAAGGAGCGAAAATGTCAAAAGGCTAAAAATTCATGACAACCCCTACGATTTGACAATTTTAGGGGCGGCCGCTCCCTCTGCCTCCAATGTGGCACCGCCCCTGCCTTGAAGGTATTGGGTGATGGCAAACTGGTTCATGTTTTGTAACACCTGTTTCAGGAAACCTTCCCGTAAGATGTGGACCTTCCAGTACCCTGATTCCACCAAGTCTCAGATTGATTTCATCCTTATCAGAAAGAAGTGGGGTAACTCAGTCCACAATTTTAGGGGCGGCCGCTCCCTCTGCCTCCCCTGTGGCGCCGCCCCTGCCTTGAAGGTATTGGGTGATGGCAAGCTGGACAGCTGGGTCATGTTTTGTAACACCTGTTTCAGGAAACCTTCCCGTAAGATGTGTACCTTCCAGTACCCTGATTCCACCAAGTCTCAGATTGATTTCATCCTTATCAGAAAGAAACGGGGTAATTCAGTCCACAACGCTGAATCATGCAATACTTTCTAAACTGTTGATTGAGACCACAGAATAGTGTCGGCCAGAGTACAACTCAGTTTGCGTACTCGTGAGAGACGCAAAAGTAAACACTGACCCTTGAACTTCCACAAACTTTGCAAGAATTCGTTAATCAGAGAGCAGTATACAGTCAAAGTGGCAAACCGTTTTAACCCATTACAATATGAATTTGAGGAGCTTCCAGAACAGGATAAAGTGTAACCAACTCTCTGAAACCTGCATCAGAACAGCGAAAGATATCCTATCAAGAAAGCCCAGTCGGACTCTGCCAGCCACGCCTACCATTCCCCAGTAGTGCAAGCTGCAAAGACTGAACCTATAACGAGTAACTAGCAAATTCAACAATCCTACCACTTGTCTTGAAAAGCGGAAGGAAGTTTACGTTTCTGAGGAAATACTAATGATTGAGGAGAAAATATCTCAGGTCAAACACACCCATAGGCGTACGCAGGATTTTGCAAAGGGAGGTGTTCATCCGCGGCCATATCCTAGGTCTAATTTTCTTCGCGGTCAGCTCAGCTGCCGAAAAGTGAAAAAAAAAAACTATTCCAAATCCGACATTGAACATTTCCCGGTCGCCCAGCCGACCGCCGAACAGTCGCCTGCAGCGGGGGGGGGGGGGGGGGGGGAGCTAAAATCCATAAATTTTCAAGCAGCCTCCTTTTTGCTTAAAGGGGGTGTTTTACCACGCTACAACACCCCCAAACACCCCCCCCCGGTACGGTATGAACACACCTCTTACTGAAACAAGCATTCAGAAGCTTGGGAGATCATCAATGAAATCACTGGACGAAAAGAAACTAGAATAGTTCAACTTCGCGGATCATCGGAAGAGAGAAACTCCGCCTGGCTACAACACTTTCAGAACCAGGTAAAGGGCCAGGCGCCTCTATTAAGGAAATCATTATCAACCCAGAATAAGATGAAGATGAAGCATTTACATTGGAAGAATGAGATGCAGCTCTCAAACAAGCCAAACCTGGCAGAGCTGTGGGCTTGGATAATAGCACTAGAAATATGGAAATCAAGACAATGGACAAAAAGTGATATTATTTCCACACTGAAAAAAGGTAGAACTGTTTGATCCAGCTAACTACAGAGGAATCAGCCTTGCCTGTATTGGGGCCAAGATCTACAATCGCATGGTTCTAAACAGACTACAACCTCATATTGACCCAATGCGCTCTATTGGAATCGAAGTGGTCTCAGGGAAAATAGATCTACAATTGCCCAAATTCTAGCTGTTTGTCGAGTCTTTGAAGGAATAAAATACTACAAAAGAGGTAGGAAATCACTGACTTTTCTAAACACCATTTCACAAGATATCGGTCTGGAACTAACTAAAATTCCTAAATTGATGCTAGATAGAGTACTCTGGGCAAACCATGTTGCTTTAAGTGCGTCTTCTACTCCGTCTACGGACGACCGATGATGATGATGGTTCATGTTCATGAATGACCAAAATATACTGAAGTCGGAGTCTCTGTGCTTTTCCCATTTTGTAAGAAACAAACAGAAATGATACAGGATCCATTCGTATCACAGGGGCTGTGACGTCAGAAGAAAACGCTCCTTACACGCTCCGTGCTCTGTAGACTATCGCGTCAATGTCGTCAGAAGGACGACTAGAGAACTTTTGATAAAAGTTGAATTTCGCTGTATATTCGTTAACTTGTCGTTCAACTGACGCTATATATGCGTTGAGCATTCGTTATGTCATATCTTCAGATGAGGGTGGACTTTTTTGGACGAACAGTGGGCGATTACGAAACGAACACCCAACGTGCGGATCGTTCAAACAGCGAATACTCGACGAATAAATAGCGTGCTGATCAGCACGTTGCCGCACGCTCAAAATTTTGGACATGTTCAAAATAATCAGCGCTCTCCAACGAATTACGACGACCACTGAAAGAACAGCTAACGAATACAACGCATATCAAGCGTGACACTAACGACTGACAACGTACATGAACGTGCAGCCATATTTTTGCACACGTTAGCCACACGTTGGCGCTAAACGCTGATATGCGACTGAAAATGTTTAGAACGTCCGTTTTCAATAACTGTTGGTTATTCATCATTACGAATACGAATATATAAACAACCAAATCCGAACCATTTCAAAAGATTTAAAAGAAAGTACTAAGAATATGTTACTTCTCCATACCGAGTTCTCTCTCTCACCCATGATTTTTTTTTTTCAGTTTAACACATTGAACATCAATCCCATACTTAAATCATAAAAATATATATACTTTTTTGGTACAATTCATAACATTGTTCCAATTAACATCTTTTCTGTGGTCTCCCTATATTTTTTCATTGATATTTTTGCTTTCACTATTATATTATATTTTGTTTTTACTTATTGTTTTATATGATTGAAGAAACAAATAAATTGAACTGAAGTGAACTTACTTTTGATGTCTGAATATACAGATAAAGGACGTTTTTTGACCAGTCAAGACATGTCGCCATGCAAGCGTTAGGCAGTGGCTACTCATACGTCGGACATTCGCTGGTCAATCGTTGTGTACGCTCGGCATCCGTTTGATAGACGCTGCACACGCGCTGTAATTCGTCACGTGGGACGCTAGATATACGATTACCATTAGTTCCTCATTCGTTGCCCATTCGTCTTTATACGCCATTTTAAGCCCGGAATTTGAACGTACTTGAGCGTGTTTGGACTTTGCCAAATTTTGCGACGAAAAACATGTACGTTGGGCACACGTTGGCTTTAAACGCTATAGTGTGACAGGGCCTTAAGAGGTGTAATTTATAAGAACGTTTAAATGCATTGGGTGAAGGAGAGTTCTGCATATGAATAGGCAACTCACTCCACAATTTTGGTCCTAAAAACTTGAGAGCTTGTCTTGATACACTGTATTTTAGAAAAGGCAAATGGATGTCTTTCGACTGTCTTGTATTATAATTGTGACTCGAAGAATTTGTACAAAATAATCCATGAAATATTGGTGGAAGTAAATTATTGAAATACATGTACATAAAACAGTCTGTCTGCAGTTTGCAAATATCAAATATATTTAGTAATTTAATTTTTTTAAATAATGGTGCAGACGGAGTTCTAAGATGGGAATGTGTTATTACACGGATTGCTCTTTTTTTTTGTAAATTAAACAATTTGTTCAGGAGAAATTTGGCACAATCACCTCACACGATGATGCAATACGATAGGTATGGCAAAATTAAGGCATTGTACAAGTTAGTTAAAATTCTTAATGGAACAAAACACCTTAGTTTACTTAAGATACCAATAGTATAACAAATTTTACCTACAATATGATTCACATGATTGCACCAAGTCAGTTTATCATCTATATATACACCCAAAAACTTTGTAGAATGTACCAACTGAATATTTTAATGATTTAAGTTGATGTCCAGATGATGGGTGTTAGTTCTTTATTTCTTGGCTTAAAAATCATGTAGTTAGTTTTATTTACATTTATTAACAATTTGTTTGCAGAAAACCAAGTACTTATTTTTGGCAATTCAGCATGTAATATTGTAAAAAGTTCATTTATATTCTGCCCTGATATAAACAAATTTGTATCATCTGCAAATATTATAGGGCATAATGGGAAAATAGCATATTGCACATGATTTATATATAATAAGAAAAACAAAGGCCCTAAAATAGAACCTTGGGGTACGCCAACTGTAATTTGAAGTGTACTAGAGGTTTGGCCATTTATGCAAACAAATTGTTCTCTGTTGTGCAGATAGTTCAGAACCAACGGAAGATTTTTCCCCTAACATAACCTCATCAATTAAAGGGGTTAAAGTAACTTGCCGTGAGTCTAGAATTCTCTCTTGACTTACCTTCGTATACTGACATGTTTTTATATTTATGCAATGCTGCAGTTTATTTCAGAGACGAGGTTCTACGTTGCATTGTGCAGTTGTGGGCAACAACTGGTACCTACACATTTAACATTAACGACAAATGAGGGCGCTAATTTATATACATGCTACTTCCAAAGTGGACTTTGTACAATTAAATATATCAACTGAACAAGTGTTGTATGAACATGAATCAGCGATTTTGCTTTAATTTGTGAAAATAACCGTATTTACTTATGTGATATGATATGTAAACACAATGTGATGTCAGCACTTTTGATTGTATAAATGGCCAGGGGTAGCATATTGAGCTTCAATATTCTGACTACTATATACGCACGTTTGAAAACATTTACGATCCCGCGTGAATTCACGTCGTTCAGGTCCGTCTTACTCATCGTCATTCTAATCCAGAATTATCAATCAATAGTCACAGCATCTCTGCAACCACAGAAGGCTACTCTTGTCATAAACAAGGTAAGTTACAATATTGTTGGATTATTCCTCAGTTTAAAACGTTTCGTAAACATAAATAAGATAACAGTGGAATGTTTGTCCGAGAGAACAGGTTTTGAGACATATGAAGAGTTTATTTCCAAAAGGGGCTAGATCCACTTTTCACCATTCTGAGAAAAATCATGTTTTCTAATTTACCCATATTGCAATGTTTCTTGGTAAAACCAACTTGACACTAACAAGTACCCCACAATTTGAGTGTAAAAGCACACTTAGAAAAAAATCTGTGAGTTTTCAATTTTTTTAAATATTTGCTTTTATTTTGTATTTTTGGGGATCTACCCCCTTTTGGAAATAAACTAAATGGACGTACTCCATTTTGAAAGTAAAAGTAATTTTTAGTTGTCATTTTTACAACTTTTAGCTTGAATTTCACCTTCTCATCTGTATTATGTTATAGAGCTACTAAAATTATATGGATTTTGACAGAAAAATGAAATTTGATAAAACATGGATGTACCCCTTTTTGGAAACAAACTTTAGTTTATTTCCGAAAGGGGGTAGATCCAATACCATTCTAAGAAAAATTAATTTATCAAATTTAATCCACATTGCAAGGTTTCCGAGTAAAACCAACTTAGCCAAACAAAGAACCCCATAATGCAAATGTGAAATCACACTTACAACAAATATGTGACTTGTTATTTATTTTATTTGAATTTTCTTTATTTTTATGTATTGGATCTACCCCCTTTTGGAAATAAACTAAAATGGATCTAGTCCCTTTTGGAAATAAAGTCTTTTTTATTGCCCATCTTTTACCACTTTTTGGTGGGAATTTCAACTTTTTGTTTGTGTTATCTGATAGAGCTACTAAAATTGTGTAGATTGATGTAAAAAAGTTACATTCGATGAAAAATGGATCTACCCCTTTTTGGAAATAAGCTCTTCATATATTGCTCGATTGTGATTTTAAATTCAATTTCTCCTGCATCCTTCACATGGTATGATTTAACACAATTACATCCTAATTATTCATTGTAAAGACATTTGAACATAAATTTAACTTCTTAGAAATTGTAAAACGGTTATGCAGTGTCACACATATTACAAACTGTTTTATAACCGAAACGTATACATTTAATCACCTATTAATGCTGACAATATCTCTCACAATGATTTTTATGCTTCAAGGCTAACAAATTTAGATCCTATGTGATGTTGAAATAGGAAATTGTCTGATGTTGTGTGTTTATATAGATTTGTCATCTATCATGTCTATCCATGCTCTAAAATCATACGCTCTGTAAATCCCCCATTAGAAATTGACAAAAAATTAAAAAGTCGGGGAGTGGTGCTCTTATAATTAAAAATCAAAGTATGTCAATCAGTAAGTTAAATCAGTAAAGCTTAATGATGTTGTTTATGAGAAACACATTTTTTTGTGAAAGATTGGTGAAACAATTGTCTGATCTACAAAAAAAAATAACTGGACATTAAAGGCATCGTATGACAATGTCTCCATTTTAAAACAAAATCTGAGCTACACGGTTTCACATGCGACCAGAGTCCCTGATGGAGTGCAATAATGAAGCCCTGAAAAATGCAGTTCTAAATTCTAAACGATTACGTGCTTTTGAAAAGTGAAAATTATTGACCGTCCATTCCACCCTTCCTGGTGCAGAAATTTTGTCTGCAGGCATTAATTCATGTGCAGATTGTTATCTGTACATAGTTATAGTATAAATGTCTGAAGTTTTGTGTTCTAGAAGGGTGTTGATTTGTCCATTCAAACACTGTCAGATGGGTCTATGTAAAATAGCAAAGTTTCAAAATTTATTAAATGTGTCTTTCACAATATATGTGACCCGTCACGATGCCCTGACAAAGTTGCACAACCTTAGTAAGGAAGGTGCCAAATATCGTAATTATGGTATAATGAATGAAAGTGAACTATAAACAAAAATCAAATATTTCATGACCTTCCCATGTTGCAAAGTGTTGATATATACATTTATTTTCACCCGAAATAATTTTCTTTCTATGTTTAGGTTTCATAAGATGTGCAACTTTAATAGGGTATCGTGGTAACAGGTCACATACAGGGTGGCCCAGAAAGAATGCTACGAGCATGATCGCTAATTTCTTCATCATTATTGGCAAAATGTCATTAATTTTTATTTTGTTAGTTAGAACATTTTTTTTCCAATAACATGAGACCAAGATCATTGATTTTGAGTAAAGCGTTTTGATTCTAGGGTCATTTTTTCGGAGGCAATGCAATTTCCCAAATTTGCCAATTTCTCAACATCGGCGGTCATCGGAACGTCGAGATATTCTGGCATCTCAGCTTGCCATACCGGACAAACCGCAATAACAATGGAGACATAGCTCGCGTCGTCTTCCTTATGAAAGCGAGGGCATTTCAGCCCTTTGTCATCGCGGTTTGTCCGATATGGCAAGCTGAGAGGCCAGAATATCTCGACGTTCCAATGACCGCCGCTGTTGAAAAGTTGGTAAATTTGGGAAATTGCATTGCCTCCGAAAAATGGCCCTAGAATCAAAACGCCTTACTCAAAATCAATGATCTTGGTATCATTTTTTTGAAAAAAAAACTTGTCTAACCAACAAAATAAAAATTAATGACATTTTGCAGATAATGATGAAGAAATTAGCGATCACACTCGTAGCATTCTTTTTGGGCCACCCTGTATATTTTACTGTCTTTAATATCAGATTAAGCTTGTTTACCAACACAACACAATTTCAACACACACCTTATGATCAAACGGACAATTTAAAGGCAGCATGAATATAGATATGAATTATTTAAATGAAGATATGAATCACTCATATCAGTCCCGTTCAGTGTTTTTGATTTTACCTCAAAAAATTAACCATTTGTCTGATTAAAACGACTTTGTTTGCACACCGTGTAAAGTCCAATTCACATTACGAAACGTGTCAGCTCCCAGAGAGTAAATTATTCCGACCTACCGGAATGAAGATTTGAGACGGATGTTATCTTAGGCGGAAGTGACAGACGATGTTTGA
>JZLH01S0577286.1:133110-145118 GCA_001188425.1 Eucidaris tribuloides | reverse complement strand
ATATAATGGTCAAACATGGTCGGGATCGTTCTCACCCGTCAGACATTAATCCGCCTAAAATTAGTTCCGTGTAAATGGTCAAAAACGGATGGTCAGGTTTCGTATTCTCACCGTCAGACATGAATCCCGCTAATAATTAGTGCCGCGTATATATGTCAAAAACGATGGTCGGGCTCCTTTCTTACCGTCAGACATGAATCCCGCTAATGATTACGTTCCGTATTATGTCGAAAGAACCCGACATGTTTTTGAACGGTTATACGGAACTAATCAAATTAGCGGGAATTCATGTACTGACGGGTGAGAACACGAACCACATCATCGCTTTTGACATTATACGGAACTAATTATTAGGCCGTTCATGTCTTGACGGTGTGAGAACGAAACCCCGCATCGTTTTGACCATTAAACGAACTAATGATATTAGCGGGATTCATTTCTGACGGTGAGAACGAACCACGATCGTCGTCTTTGCACCATTTACGGAAGCATAATCAGTTAGCGGGATCATGTCTGCGGGTTAAAATCGGTAAACACTCCGACTAATAGTTTGACGCCATTATTCCGCGGGTCAATAAGCAAACTTCACATAACAACTATTTTTGGCGTAATACAGAACTAATGTACCAGCAATATAATATCGCGGGTCAACAGAAATTGCGAACTTTTTATTTCTAGCATAATAACCGGAACTAAATATCACCAATTTATTTCCGCGGGAATCAAAAATAACTCATTAAATATTTTTTGGCCATAATACGGACTAATAATTACCGCAAGTTAATACCGCGGGTCAAAATAAATGCCGAGCTTGTGTATTTCGGTGTATTTACGAATAAATACTAGCGCATTCATTTCGCGAGTTCAGGAAAAATTAAACTGCCTTACATTATTTTATGCGTACTATGGAGCTAAACAATAGCTCGTATGACGCCCGTTTTCCCGATATATCATTATATGGACGATTTTTTTTTTACTGGCCTGGTCGAACCAAGTAAAAATTTGACCATCTTCGTGAAATTATATGGCCGACAGTCGATTTTTACAGGATCTTGACTGTCGGATCTACTGCCATTGCTCAAGCCGCTGCCTTGGGTATACCACAATAGTGTGTTGATGAGGATGATAGAGTCAACGGTCGCTAGGGGTCAAAGGTCAACATGAATAATTTGTGCTGCATTACACCATTTAAGGCCAGATCTTCTCAACAGTTTCAAGAAAAACATTTGAAGATCTGATCAGGTACACAGAGTTGCCCCCGTGATCAATGGGTATTGATTCTATACATCTCTAACATAACCACAACCAAATTATTTGGTGTTTCCAGTCCCAGTTACTTTGTGATGTTTGATAGCTTGAAAAAAAATAAGTTATGACTTTTTTGTTTGTGATGTTTCGCATTTTCAAATGAGACTGCATATGTATAGTAAGAATGGTTGAAAACATTGATCAGGTCACAATAGCTGGTGTGATTCACAAAATTATTCACTTAGTAACAATAAAACCAACTTATTTTGGAGTTCATTACTCCATGTTCAATGTTAGGATATGGCTATTATTTGTATGACAAGTAAAATTTGTGCTGTTACCACATTTAAAGCCAGTTTTTCAAATGATTTACGACACGACAAAAAATTTTGAAAGATTGATCAGTCAAGAAGTTGTGTGGTCAACGCGTTTATCGTTTACTTAGTAAAACACCAAGTTTTGGAGTTCGAGTTACTCGGTGATATTGTACAGTCATGGAATAGCACAATTTAGTTAGAATTTTAATTGTCGTTTACCACCATTTAACCAGACTCTCAAAGTTTTACAAGAAAAAACATGTTATTGAAAATGATCAGGTCCAGAAGTGTGGTGATTCAATGGGTTTGATCTTTAACTTAGGATAACAATAACACCAAATCATTTGGAGTTCAGTGTTACTCTAGTGAATATTGTATAGTCTGGAATTAAGGCATATATTTGTTAGAGAATGTTTAAATGTGCGCCTGTGTTACCAATTTAAGAACAGATTCTCCAACAGTTTTAACAAGAAACATGTTTGAAAATTGATCAGTTCAAAGAAGTTGTGTGGACCAATGGGTTGAAATCGTTACTTAGAACATGAAACACCCAATCCATTGGAAGTTCCAGTTACTCTTGATCTTGTTAGTTTGATGAGCATATTTGTACAGAATGCTTTAGATTTGAGACTGATTTCGCACATTACAGAGGACTTTCTAATGTTTATAAGACAGAATTTGGGGAAAACATTGGCAGGTCACACACAATTGGGTCACTTGGGTATCTCAAATTTATATTCATAGTAACATACACCAGTAATCATTTGGAGTGTAAGTTCAGTTACTCTTGATATTGTATAGTTGAAATGAGCTAATTTGTTACAAATGTTGAGATATGGACTGTTTCCACATTTAAGGCGACTTTCATAAGTTATAGAAAAATTGGAAAAAACATTGAGATCAGGTCACAACAGTTGGGTGACTTCAGCAGTTTTATATTCACTAGTAACATTAAGCACAAATATTTCGAGTTCAGTTACTCTGTATCATATTTAGTTTGAAATGCCATAATCTTTTCTTTGTAAACAATGTTATGTAGATTGCGACTGTTTCCCACATTTAAGAGGGACTTTCATAATGTTTAAGAAAAAAATTGGAAAATCATTGATCAGGTCACAACAGTTGGGTGTTCACTAGTATTATATTATTAGTAAAAACACCAAAAATTTGAGTTCAGTTACTCTGGATATTGTTAGTTTGAAACGAGGCTAATTTGTACAATGTTTAATTTGTACTGTTATCTCACTTAAGAGAGAGACCTTTCATAATGTTATAAGGAAAGGTTGGAAAACATGATCAGCGTCACAACAGTTGGGTGATTCACATGATTTTATATTTACCTTAGCTAACATAAACACAATTATTTCTTCTGGAGTTCAGTTACTCTGTGATATTGTAGTTTGAGTAATAAGCATAATTTGTATGAATGTTTTTTGATGATTTTTGCGGTTTACTGCATTATGCATCTTATAGGTTGGATTAAATATGAATTGAATGAATAAATTCTATAAACAACAAATATGCAAGTGCAGTTTCCCCCTATTATTTCGAAAATTCCATTGTCACTGTGTAATCAGGAACACCAACCATCATTGGTGTTCATGTTATCACATGTGAAAAAATAATGAGTTTACGCTGGCTTCTTTCCTATGCAAGATGGAAATCATGGATACTTATATGTGATTTTACAAGATATCTCCTTGTTGTGTTAAATGTGGAAGGAATTGCCAAAATATTTTTCATGTTATTCTAATGATTTTTAGCCTGAGTAACACGAAGTTTTTTGGTGTTCATGTTAAATGAAACAATTACAGAGATGTAGTCATTTTCAGCTTGGCTTAGCAAATGCTCTTACTTGGATAATGTATGGCGTGGTTCAGGGTATGAACTTTATGCCTTTTAGCGTGATTCATAAATGAATGACCTGTTCAACTAAAACAAGAGTTTATTGATGATTCACTTAAGAAATTTGACTTTTCTATTTTTTCCTGAAAAAGGCCATAATAGTTACAAATCGATTTTCTTCATGCACGAAATTTATTTTAGTTGAGTAACTGTTAATTTGCTTGCAGAAAATATGACCTGAATCATGAAATAAATTTTTGAAAACAGCATAATTTCAATTGATCTTCTTGTCTTTGGTTGTTCATGTTTACACAGGGAACATTTCTTGGGTATTGGAACCTAACATGCATGCTACATGAACTAATCCGAGGCATCTTGTGCACTATAATCTTTATTTGTTTTTATCTGATATTAAGACAGTACAAAACAACAGGGATTTCATCACAAAATTTTAGGTTGAATGATTTTAGGTCATTGTCCCTATGTACCCATATTTAATAGAAATACCCATATGTAAGAAATGTTTATCAAATGCTATTCCATTTTCATTTTGAAATGATTGTAGAGACCATATTGGTGATAGCGGGGCCTTAATCTTCAATACATTAAGGCACCTGTATAACAATGTTTCAGTTTAAAATCTGAGCTAAATGGATTCCCATGCTACTATTGTTTATGATTAACGTCTAAAATGAGCCTGAAAAAATTGCAGTGTAAAACATCTTAAGTGGCTTTAAAAAAGTGCAAAAATATTGAGAGACATTCCAGCTTTTTCATTAGAATGCTGTGTTGCAGAATTTCCTATCGCCCGATATAAAATTAATGTGCCAATTATATTGTACTAGTGACAGCATAACTGTCCAAACTTTCATGTTCTAGGGTGTTTATTTGTCCATTCAAACACTGTCAGATATGTCAGATAGCAAAGTTCAACAATTTTTTAAATAGGTCTTCCACAGTGTTATATAGTGTCTTTAAAGTTGTGTTCATGAGTTACACACCCAGAATGAGTTTATCGTGCAAATATGCTAAAATCATTCAAAATGTCAAGATTCACATAAATCTTCACCTTTCAAAACAGCCTTAGGGCTCTAAAGTCAGGTTTGGTGAGAATAAGGGCTGATGAAAATAATTCATGTAGAATGCACTGTCATAACAGTGCTCACTGAAATTGAATTTTACACAGCCATTAAACTAGTCAGACTGCACAACCTGATTAATGTATCACCTCTTGAAATTAAATAACTGCTGATCAAACCTCAAGCATTAACTTACTTTCAAGTGATTTATACTTTATATTTCAAAAAGTTTACATTGAATGAATCCTAAAATTTGAACAATATTTTATATATACATGTATATAGGCTTCCTTTCTTCAGTTGGATTAGATCTAAGCAAAAACAGTTGGTACAGCCTTGAATCAAAACTATGAGAATCATATCAACTTGGTGTTAGGTTTGTAAACATGTTCTACATACTCTAAAGCTGCATTCACAAAGGCAGTTATTACCGGCATATCTTTGTCGGGCATAAGTGCGACGTAACAAAAAAAAGTCCATTGATCCACCAACACGTCCACACGCGTCGGTATTAACAATTATACCCGACACGTTAGTAGCGGTAATAGCAGACCGGAAATGACGTAGTCAAGGTGCTAACGGGTCGTAACCCCTGACTCAAATTGCGTGAAATGTGAATTGGTAAACAATGAAGTTGTCTTCGCAAAGAGTAATTGCCCTTTTCAGGTCGGAGTTATGTCCGACAAAAGTCGACACATATTTTGTTATTACTGGTAACAACTTATTACAGGACTTATATCTGGTATTCTTCGGATATAAATCGTCGGGTATAAGTCGCGCTATATCCGATAGAGTTATGTCCGACAATCGTTCATACAGCAACTTTATATCCGACGCTATTACCGATATAAGTTATGACCGGTCACAAGCAACTTATGTCCGATTATCGTGTGGACATAGCTTGAATTCAGATTAATGTCTGGGTAAAATAAGTCCACTCAGATGGTACTTGTACATGTATGTATGAGGACAGCTCAAGGGAATAAGAATATTGAAAATCATAGTTTTTCCCAGTCCACACTGCAAATGTATTTGTCTAGAGAATATGTGTTTGTTTAGTCTACAAAAGAGTGATCTATGGTAGAAATGTAAAAATGTTGGCATGGTCAAATTAATCTCTGAGTTATATTCAATCTGCAACAAAATTTTCCCTTGATGGTATGAGATGCCTGTATTAAACTAGTTATGAGCTCAAGTTCTCATCTCGGATGTTAGCAGTAGTTGTAACAAGTACGCCTTTTGTTAGTAGCAGTACAAGTAGTGGTAATAAACACAACAAAAAAAGTAACTACCCCCTTTTTCAACATACCATAACTTTTTAACAAAAGCAAACTAATTTGGCAAGAGTGTTCCTACACTCATTGACTAACTTCTGTGTGAAGAAATATTGATTCGTTAGGTCATGCATGAGTGAGCATGCATTAAAGGTGAAAATGCCACTTTTCAAAAGTCACATGAGTCATCTCTTATGCCTAAATAATGGTAAATATTGGTATTTTTTGCTTACAACCTCTTATGTTTGTACAACATGTAAAGATACATTTTGCTGAAAAATATCGGATTTCAATTTTTGCAATTAACCTAATGGATTTTACAATTTCAAAATTGAGATAGGGTGGACATTTTTAAATTGAGCTCACCGAAGCGTAAAATATGCCAAAAGTGCCAAATGAGGTATCAGGGGATCAAACGATAGATGATTAACATAAACAGCGATTAATCATTCACTAGAAACAGAATTTGTCAAAATCCTGCATCAAAAATCCCCTAAAATGACCCTTGTGACTTTTGAAAAGTGACATTTTTGCCTTTAATATGTGCTCACTCATGCATGACTTGACGGATCAACCACATTTTCACACATAATTTAGTCAATTACTGCAGAAACACCCTGGCCAAATTATTCTGCTCACAGCCGTTCTTTTTTAAAGTTATAGTATTTTGAAAAAGGGGGTAGTTACTTTTTTTGTTGTGTTTAGAAAAAGCAACAAGTAGTAAGAGTAGTAGTAGTAGTAGTAGTAGTAGTAGTAGTAGTAGTAGTAGTAGTAGTAGTAGTAGTAGTAACAGAAATGTAGTAGTAAGGTAGTAGTTGTAAGTTATAATAGTTGTATTAGTAATAGTAGCCGTAGCAATTGTAGTTGTAGTAGTAGCAGCAGTTGTAGTTGTTGTAGTAGTTGTCGTGGGTTGTGACAAGCAGGGGACGAGCAGTAGTTGCACCAGCAACTTTTTTATTGTAACTACCGGTAATTTAAGTTTCTTGCAGCAAGTTGTATGGGAGCTTGGAAGGGTTAAATAATCAAAGTAGACTGACTTTATTGTTCGAATAAAGAAGGTAGAAAACAATGACAATTATCAATATTATTCAGGTCTGCACAGAACTTCACTTTGAATGTAGGTTGGTGAGATGACTGATGGGAGTGGGGGGGTGGTTAAAGATGAAGAGAGGAAACCCGAACTTTCAACATGCAATCCATCTTTTGTCAGGGGAAAACCGGTTTTCAATTCAAGCATAAGCCACAATCTCAAGATTGTTACACAAAACTTCTCAGTGAACCATCACGTCCTCCTATATTTCACAGCAAGCACACAAATCATCACTCTGTTGACAGGTGCAAAGACCTGTAACAGCCCACAATTTCATGGCTACATCCAGACAGACGCAACTGACTATGTGTGTTACCAGGGATAGACCTGTGTGACTTACAATGACCTTTTTGGCTCACGACATCGTCCTAGAACTGCGGGGGATGCCTCAGCTTCGGTTACCCAAATCCTTTTAATGCATGGCGCAGTTTCGTAACGAGCCGAAGAAACCCCCGGCCGCTGTGAGTCACTGAACTTTGAATACATAGGGAGGCAGGAGGTAATGGGAGTAGTCTTCTGTTGCAGACATTTTTTTATCACTATGAGATTTCAGATAATTTGCAAGATAAAGAAGTCACGTCACAAATAATAAATATAACACAACATTAAACGTTATCATTATCATTATCATATTTTTCTTCTTTTTTACTTGTTTGTACATATATGTACAAAGTGTTCTGTTTCTTGTGTATTGTGTATTATTAATTTTGATTGCACATTTTCATATATTCATATTTGTGAGTGGACCTCTCTGAAGTACAGCTTATAGCTGAAGATGGCGATCCACCCCACAAGTGGAAAATGAATGAATAAATAAATATATAAAATCAACTGATAAATCAATAAAGCCATAATGTAATGTAGACTTTGATTTTTTCATACATGAATTAGTCTAATTTAGAACTGTGTTCCCTCCATTTTTCATCATTAGAACAGGATTCACGTTTTGATTGATACAATGAAAATATCCAAGACATTTCAAAAATGGTAGTGACATTTTCATTGGTACATTGTATGAACTACATGTATGCTCATTGTGTAACATCTCAAAATTTTATGCAAGCAGATTATGCCAACATACATAAACATGAATAATCAATGCTATTTATTATTCATAAGTCTTTGATTTCATAGTGTTCAGTTATTGTTATAGCCTTGAATATCAGGGTCTGGGCTATTAAATTAGCTGAAATTTAAATCATTTTTTGATGGTTACGAAAACTCACAAAAGTATTCAATAGGTTTTGAAACAAGACTACACCACTCAGTTTGTTGAATGTCTCAAGTTACATACAGCACAAGCAGAGATCTATGTCCGAGATCATGTTCTAAATGCTTCTGTTGATACTGTAAAGGCTCTCTTCAAATCGAATGTAATGGAAGACGCATAATCCATCAGAAGATTGCAGGAAATGCACCTGAGTGTAACAGCTAACCTTGACATTTTATTGTCAGCCACTTAGGAAATCGGTAATTAAATATCCCAGAACTCCTCATCATGATCTGAGCAGAGATAGAGGAATTTCATATTTATCATATTACATGAGCTCTATTGAATCAATCTTTCCAATGGCCCAACTTTAAACTTCATTAATTAAATATAATCAATTAAATCTGAAGGTTTAGACGGTGTAATGATATTAGATGTAAAATTTGAGATGTTTCATAAAATTAAAGAATTGATAGTGGTAAGGTCTACTTCGTTCAGATAAATTTTTATATAGTATAGTGGTCTCCTAATAATGGGGTAAAATTCAAAGGGGTACTCCTGATAAATGGGTAAAATTTAGCAAAACGTTGCTTATGCTTCTTATTGAAATTTACTCCATATACTAGGGCCCAATGGGGTGCTCCTGATAAATGGGTAAAAAACGGTTTGTAAATGCCTACCCAATTAAGTGGAGACCACAGCACCAGTATCAGACAAAATCTTACAATTCCTGGTAAATAAACATACAAACAAAAATATGAAGTTTTCCCAAGAGATTTAGGGTAACCTACTGAAAATGGTTCATAATGACATATCATGATTTTAAAATTATAAGGGTGTAGATGTACATTTCCTATGGTAAAGAGTTGCAGGCTCCTCAACTTTATTTCCATAAATTTCTTTTACAAAAGGTGTTCCAGTGTGTGGTTGATATAGATCTATTTTAAAAGTATACATTTAAAAAGTATAATGAGCATTTCAACATTGGTCTCAGTGTGTGTGTGTTTGTAATAGCCTTCAACCGTGGACGTTTTTGATTAATTTTACTGTACAACCGCGGATGTACCTTCCAGGGGGACGGTCCACGTTTTTAGATCTTGTTGTTATTGAAGTGCTTATGCGTCATTACAACCAGTAAGCAAGGTCTGGGGGTATATTTGGAGGTTGTTTACTGTACAGGGATGCAGTCGAGGCCGGCCTCGAGGCCAGATTTTGCCAGCCTTGGCCTCGGACCGAGTCACGTGTACAAAGTCTATGGTAAAAATATTTTTCCAGCGGCCTCGTGACTCGAATCGGCCAGCCTCGACTACATCCCTGGTACTGTAATGTATACGTCCGCAGTTGTCAGAAGTTTCGTCCTCATTTAATAGGTACAAATTGCGTTGTGTTTCCTCGGTATTACCGTTACAAACACACACTCACACACAGATACACTCACATTAAAAATTGTACGTCCTCAGTCGAAGGTAATTACACGTGTGTGTGTGTGTGTGTGTGTGTGTGTGTGTGTGTGTGTGTGTGTGTGTGTGTGTGTGTGTGTGTGTGTGTGTGTGTGTGTGTGTGTGTGTGTGTAGTCGTGTGTGTCGTGTGTGTAGTGTGTGTGTGTGTGTGTGTGTGTGTGTGTGTGTGTGTGTGTGTGTGTGTGTGTGTGTGTGTGTGTGTGTGTGTGTGTGTGTGTGTGTGTGTGTGTGTGTGTGTGTGTGTGTGTGTGTGTGTGTGTGTGTGTGTGTGTGTGTGTGTGTGTGTGTGTGGTGCATGTATGTGTGTGTTTGCTTGGTGTAATAGGTCTATTAGAGAATGTTTTTCGTTTCCGAATATTAACACTTGAATTGAATTTCGGAAATCAACGTGTGAAATTTCCCGAGTCGGTGAGATTAGAGAGCTATTACGAATCACTCTAAAAGATAAAAAGAAAGTATTCGCTCAGAAGTTGATGGGTACTATTGGCCTTTATTGTACTGGTATAATCATAGTCGTAAAAATATTGATTGCTTGGCGTGTCTAAATAGAGATCTCTTGCCGTCATAGCGCGGTAAGGCAAGGTTCACTGCGTGTCGGAGACACTGAAAAACCGTATCACTTCCACATGCCAAATTAAGGTTGCGAGTGAGGTATTTTAGGCCGTGAGCATTGAGACAACTCGTAAACGATGTGTATTTTAGGCGTATCCGATATGAGTATTAAAATGAAAATCGGAAACGATTATTATTTCAATAGGGACGAGACCTTTTGCTTTCATTATATGACCTTGACCTGGCTTAATATGTAATTATTTCTCAACTACACGGCTTTCAATGTAGGCTGAAAAGCAATCCGTGTGTCAGAGTGTAATATTGTAAGCAACAAATTCCGTCCAAATGTGGAAGCTATATTTTTGTTTACACACATTTAAATTCAAAGTTAAATATGACTAGTTTCTGGAAAAGTGGCGTTGTTAAAGATCTTTTTCCTGAAGTACTGGAAGACATTATTCTAGTATACTCAGCTTTATCTAAGCATTCCCCACAAATAAAAGGACACACGTTATTTTATGGATTATTAACGATTAGATTATTGAAGCAGCAACTTTCAGTGGTGGTAGATTAATTGCTGGCACGAATCGGACAAAACTTCATTATTATTTCTTCGGTGTTCCTCTTCGATTTTTATGTAACGATGCAACACACATACATACAAACACATACTATTATACTGTATTGCATAATTGTGTGTGTTGCTTCAGGACATTACGTTAAGATATATAAATGTGTGTGTGTGTGTGTGTGTGTGTGTGTGTGTGTGTGTGTGCACCCATAACAAAACATCAAAGACATACAGTGGATACAACAGCACCCCTCAACAGACATACTGACATACATAACAGTACACAATACCGCACAGCGTATAGAAGCAACAAACACTGCAACACACGCATCCGACACCTCACTCGACAAATACAGACAACTACACACGCGCGCAGAACAACACCCCCCACCAGACACAACACAACACCAACACACCAACACAACCACCACACACAAACAACAGACCCTATCACTAAATAACACACATATATGACTAGGTGTTAAAAATAATTTGGTCAATTTTTAGTATTTTAATATACAAACAAATCTGTCAACAGATTATACTGGCATTCTGAGTATAGTTGCAGTTGAATAGTGAACTTCATTGGTGGGGGTGGTTGGAATAGGACATCATATCGTTTTTTCAATGGTAATTCATGCTTATTTAAAAAGTTAGGGTTCATGTTGCTCAATATCCAGTCCTCGGTACAAAATTGAAACTGTACGAAATCCAAATGGCTGTGTTGTGAGGTGGTGTTTCAGTCTGCCACACATATAAATAGATAGTGCTGCCAAGAATGCAGCATTGGAAACTGTATGGTATGGCCGATCTCTCATTGTCTACATCCGAGGGGAGATAAATGCTTTTACTATCCACCAGTCCATTGTCTATTTCTATTGTGTGGGGACTAGACACACTACTCTCACCGACACACCATTGGCTTTCTGTAGCAGTTGCAAATTTTGTACGGGGGTGGATATTGAGCAAAATCTGAACCTAACTTTTTAAATAAGGCATGATTCATAAAACGATTATATGATGTCCTGAATTCAAATACCTCACCATAACTGTTCACTATTCAAAAGCAACTATACCTCAATACCAGTCTAAATCTGGTGTATAGTTTTTGTGGCTATTAAATACCAAAATTGAAATCCTAATATATTAAACACCTAAGTAGTAGAAAGCATATGATGTATTTCTTGAGCTCTCCAATTATGTGCTTTATTGATTGAATCATCTGTTTTGAATGAACGTTATAAAAATAATAATTACTGCTGCGAAAATAATATACAAACAAGATGTATGCATATACACAACAGGCACACACGCACACCATCACACCACACACACACACACACCACAACACAACACAACACA
>JZLH01S0577286.1:85064-98411 GCA_001188425.1 Eucidaris tribuloides | reverse complement strand
TCTCCACTCGCGCTAGTGTTTAAATGGACAAATAAACACCCTGAATACAAAAGTTTGGAAAGTTACACTGCCAATAGCAAGTTATGCATGAATAAACCATTAAAACTCGGGCGAGTTTTAATAGCCTAGGTGTACACACAGTAAGTCTATGGAGAAATGGCAAGTGAATTCTGGTCAACTTACGATTTTCACTTGAGACTAATAATCATTTTGAAATACAATTTTTTCAGGGCTTCATTTTTAGACCTCATCAAAGACACTGGTAGCATGGGAATCATGTGATCAGATTTTTTAACTTTCATGACTGTGGTAAATGTTAGCCAATACCTTTAAGCAGTTTTCTGACTTGAAATTGTGTTTGTAAAAATCACAAATAACATCAAACTATACCGTGGCCCAGAGGGCTGGTTTTGAATTCGGTTTTAGGACATTATTTGCAAGTAACACAATTTCTTTGTTTTGGCTTCATCAAACCATCTTTTGGTAAATTAGTTCAGTTTTATTCAATAAATATTGTAAGGATGAAAAAATTGATAGAAATAATAAAGTATAAAATGTTCAGCTCAGTCCTCAAACAAACACACAGAACAGGGAGACACAAACATAGCAGGAACTCAGGACACCAAAGAAAACACAACTTGAAGGGAAGAAGTCTGGTAGTGCTCTGATTTAATAATCATCCAACTGGGGCTGCCTCGCCCAAACCGAAAGAACATAATTTACATAATCATATTCAAATGAATAAATAAACAATAGGTAATGTGGAGGAGATAAAATAATGGACAAATCCTATTCAACAAATAAACCAATAAAAGACAAGAAAGGGATGAGGTGATATAAGGAGGTTGGTGACATGATAAGAATGAGAGCTGTCTGGGCTCAACTTTGGAATCAGGTGTGTGATGGAATGAATGGACACACCTGGATGAATATGGAAATCATGGAATGAAGGTGACAGGTGACATGACATGAGGATGAGGCAATGCATGGTAACCAAAATAGCTGATAGCATGGCAAACTAAATATAAACTAAATTAAAGGTAACTAATCACAATAGACAAAATAACAACCCTACAATATTTTTAAATTTTACTTCGGGTGGAATTTTGAGGCATTATTTTTTTTCATATTTTTTCAAAATGCTGTTTTCCGTGGTATACATGTACTTTGAATTCTGTGATTACCGTGAAAAATCTGCAACGCAGAAAACTTCGGTCTTTACTTATCAGCCTTCACTCTGACGTAGGCTACTTACTTGATATAATGACACATTCACATTAGGCAATGGTCCCCGCCAGGTGCACCCCCCTCCCCCATGCCCGCTCTCATCTTCCATGATTATGAATGATGATTATGACAATGACGACGCCGGTGACAATGATGATACAATGAATATTATGATGAATGTAATGATGATGACACGATGAATGATATCAGGAATGAACTTAAAACTCTTGTAGTAGTCTATAATTGCAATCAGGTATGTAGGAAAATAGAAGAAAGTGTGTGCATTGCATAGAAATAACTAGTGTCTCGTTTACTGTCTCGGGCATTATGTCTCGGTCTCATTCTCGGTCGAATGGTAATTGTCTCGGTCTCGGTCTCGTCTCGGCTGATTCTAAAACAAGTGTCTCGGTTCTCGTCTCCGCGTCTCGAACGCTAATTTGTCTCGGTCTCGTCTCGTCTCCGGCTTGAAACTGTCTTGGAACCAACACTGGTGTACTTCACACTACACATGTCATGTCATTTCAGGGCAAGGTATCATGTCCTAAGTGAAGATTATGAAGTGGTCCACGACAGACACTTTGCAGTTGCAATATCATGTACATTACCTATTACCCTTTGAAACAATCCAAATATTTCTGTAGAATGTAAAATAAATGGAACATCCAAATTTCAAACCATACAATTCTGCTCATGCATTGATCCTACTTATGGACCTATGACCATGGAATAAAACACCATCTAGCCTACCTTACAGTACAGGCTGTATATAAAGTGAGATTAGAGAACTCTCCCTACCTCCTTTGCCTCCCCCCCCCCCCACCCCCCCCCCCAAAACAAGTTTAGCCATAAATGTATAATGTCCGACAATTTTGCTCCAGCGGAAAATTGCTCTAACGATTATTGCATTGCACGACCTGACCTCAACCCTAAGCCTAACCTAACAAAACACTAACCTTAACCATTCCAAACTGGAACCCAATGCAGGGGTCGCGCCTTAATTTTTTTAACTAGCCAGACGGACTAGTTTAGCCGAATTTTAGTGTAGTCCGCCCAGAATTTCTGGCTAGCCCGCCCAAAATTGACTAGTCCGCTCGGGTTTTTGAATAGACATGTCAGATTTCGAAAAGGTAATGTAAAATTACTGTACATGTAATCAAACTGGCAATAGCCATTGGCACAGGGCTACCCCCCCCCCCCTCCCCATCCCCACCCCGGTCCTGATTGTAAGAAGGCTCAGACTCGAACTCAGAACGCATTCAGCTCACGTGTTCGGGCCTGTTGGTATCTTCTATCAATGATTGAGCTCCAATGGCAATTAAAATACAGGTGTTTTTAGAGGATCAAGCTTGATGAAGAAGGAGAAGATAGGAAGAGAAGGAGAGAAAAAGAGAAGGCAAAGGCGAAGGAAAAGAAAAGATGAAGTGAAGGAAGGAAAAGAGAGAGAAAAGAAAAGAAAGAAAAGAGAGAAAAAAAAAAGAATTTTAGTTTAGAAAAGAAAGGAAGGAAGGAGGAGGGGAAGAGAAGAAGAAAGAATAAGAGAAGAAGAAGAAGAAGATGGAAGAGGAAGGAAGGGGAAAAAAGAAGAGCAGAAGGCGGAAGAATAATAGGAAGAGGGGAAGGGAAGAAGAGAGGAAGGGGAAAGGGAAGAAAAGCAAAAAAAGAGGAGGAGAAGAAGAAGAAAAAGAATGAGAAAGAGGAAGAAGAAGGGGAAGACAAAAGGGAAAGAAAAAGAGGAGAGGAAGGAGGAGCAGAAGAAGAGGTGAAAGAGGGGTGAGCGAGGAAGAGAAGGGGAAGGGGAATGAGGAAGAATCGGGAAGAAGAAGAGGGAGGGGAAGGGGAAAGAAAAGAAAAAAAATTGCAAAAGGAAAAAGGGATCGAGGCGGAGAGAAGAAGAAAAAGAGAAGGGAAAAGATGGAAGAACAGGAGGATGCGAAAGGGGAGGAAGGGGGATAAGGGGAAGAAAAAAAAAGGAGAAGAAAAAGAAAAATACAAAAGGGGAAGGGAAAGAAAAGGAAAGAAGAGGAGCAAAAGGAGCAGTAAAAGGAGGAGTAAAAGGAGGGCGAGATGAAGAAGCAGGAGCTGAGAAGAAGAGGAGGAGGAGAGCAGAGCGGAGTCAGGAAGAGAAGGGGAAGGGAAGATGAAGGGAGAAAAGAAAAAAAGGAAATGAAAGGAAGGAGGCAGAAGAAGAAAAAGAAGAAGAGGAGAAGAGGGGGAGGGGAAGAAGAAATAAGAAAGAAGAGGGAAGGGAAGGAGAGAAGAAAAAGGAAAAAAAGGAAAGAAAGAGGATGGAGCAGGAGGAGGAGAAGAAGAAGGGGAGGAGGAAGGAAGGCGGGAAGGGAAGAAAAGGAAAGGAAATAAAAAGAGGAGGGGAGGAGGCAGGAGAAGACAAAGAAGATTTATCATTGATACATGTTATTTATTTCAAACTAATTAGTGTGTGTCTTGTTTGTTCCGTTCCATTCGTAGCCGTCCACCCTCTTTCATTCAGTTTTATAGAATTATAAAATAAGCGTAAATTAGATTATATTATATTTTTTCAAGTAGTAACATTGCTTTTCAACAATATGATAGTTAGTGTGTCTGTTGCAAGCTTGCCCAACAAGTCATTGAAAGTCGGGTGCGACTACCTAGTCACGACATCTGACTTGCCGCCAGTGTGACAGTGTGGACCACAGCATGACATACTCCGTCAAAACATAAATACTGGCATGACGTGGGCACTATCAGCGGGACTAACATTATACAGAACCGTTAAAAAAATGATTTTTAAAACTCTTACCACTATCATTGCGATTGCCTTGACTCATGAAAACACGCCGAGCACACATCTGCTTTTAAAATAAATTCCTCCCATACATCGGCCTATGCGCCTATCCCCCTGTTAGCACAACCGCTCCTGAAAATATCCAGCGATAGATCGGAACTAGCTAGCGTCGATGTGAGTTTCTGGATAACGCCTCTGCCCGGCGAAAATCGCTGTTAGCTTTATACACGCGCCACGTACAGTAAACTCCCAACTAGTTTGATTCACGGTACATAAAACCTGAGGCCGCAATGATAGTGAACTCCATGAGTCCTCTCTAGTAGGATCCATGCGTGAATCTGATAGTGGCCCTTATGTTGAGCTGGCCGCGCGAGGTACAGATTTCGGCCCAGGAGTTTTGTTATTTTGTTGTATTTGTTCGAATAACATCAAGATTTTGAGTTATTCATTGTTACAATAAATCATTGCAACATTCGGCGGGTGCGACACTTAAGTAATATTTTAGCTAGCCCACGGCACTACTAAATATAGATTTTTGGCTGTCCCGACGTGTATTTTTGCTAGCCATTGGCTACGGCTACCCGTTAATTTCTCAACCCTGCAAGACAACCCTAACCCTAACTCTTTGTCTGCTGAGAAATTGTCACCTGACCAAATGTCGGATCACCCAATTACATACGGTATTATAATGTTGGGCAGGATGACCAATTACAGGCATATATTTGCTTTTTATCACAGGATAGAGAATATGATGACAGAAGTAAAGTACAGTTAACAGTTGGATACCAGCACCTACTGAATCCCACACGCTGACAGCGTGTCAGATAATAAAAGTTGTAAAAATAGCGCACTGAGAGGCCCTCATTCAAGTCAACCTTCCAAATCAATCACAGCCTGCCATTGATGCACTTAATGGCTCAATCAAACCATAACACATCCTATCAATAAAAGATGCTGGTATATATTCTTCGTACATATAAACACTACCCAAAAAGTAAGTTCCCCCTAAAACAAGTGTTTGTAATTTCCAAAGCAGGAACTTTGACGAGCTAAAATCAGGTACACATGTTACTGCACGTATTAGCTACCTTTCGTGAAAAAATTTAGAGGTAGACATCTCTTCACGCTTCAGTGAGCACGACTTAATGACAAAATGGCCACTTTTTCAAGTTCACATGCCTAATTTCATGACTTTGAGTTAACGATAGTCGGACAGATTTAACATTTTTGCCACATCAGGACATGCAAGGTGCTTTTCAGTTACTAGCCGACAAAGTGTATGACTTGTGTCCATATTTTCACGGTTGACTGAGCATACAATATAAAATGGAGATATTGGGCATTTTAACATCTTTTGAATGTTTATTTTAATTAAATTCCACATCAAACATATTTTGAAACGTATGGATGATTTTTCAAAACCATATCCATTACGTCACGGTTGAGAGAACACGTATTAAATGCCCAAAATAAGATATTTTTAAGTTTTTGAAAAATATTGCATTAATTTTAAGCAGAGAAAAACAGATGAATGATGATATTCACGTTTTTGATAGACCGATGCATGCCTGTAAATGATCCTATAGCATTTAATTTACGATTTCACGCTTCACTGAGCACAAAGGTCTGGAAATGCAGTTTATCCCTTATGGCCTAAAATAAAACGTTTTTTCTGCAGGCTGTGCACATCATCATCATTGGGAGGGTTGCCCGATTCCATTTCGATAAAAAATGCGATGCGTCACACTTCAATGAACAGAAGATATGGGCAAATTATGAAAATTGGTTGAAATTTTAACGTCATGTACTTTCTACAGGTGACGCAATAAATCAGTTTGAAGTGTGGTCTATTATTGCAAATGATCAATTAATGATCTGTGTGAAATTTCATGAGAATCGTCACAGTTGAATGGGTGCAAAACAGTAAATGAAAATACCTATGTTTAAGTCGTCTAAAATAGTGAAAATCGCTCATTGTATGGGGTGCCGATGCGGCCACGAGTAGAATGAAGCTACGTTCAGACATTGAATCATCGGAGGTATATGTACGGTAACACTTCACCCGATTGCCGCGGAATTTTTCAAAACCATGTTAGATAATGCTTTAAACGTCTCAAGAAGGGCATCAGAGTAACGCTACCATACCCGATCATTTTATGTCTCAGCGTATACTCGTGGCCGCATCGGCACCCCATACAATGAGCGATTTCCCTATTTTAGACGACTTAAACATGGGTATTTTCATTTACTGTTTTGCACTCATTCAACTGCAACAATTCTCATGAAATTTCACACAGATCATTAATTGATCATTTGCAATAATAGACCACACTTCAAACTGATTTATTGCGTCACCTGCAGAAAATACATGACGTTAAAATTTCAACTAATTTTCATAATTTGCCCATATCTTCTGTTCATTGAAGTGTGACGCATCGAACTTTTTATCAAAATGGAATCGGGCAACCATCCCAAGGATGATGATGTGCGCAACCTGCAGAAAAAACGTTTTATTTTACGCCATAAGGGGTAAACTGCATTTCCAGACCTTTGTGCTTAGTGAAATCGTAAATAAAATGCTATAGGATCGTCTACAGAAATGCATCGGTCTATCAAAATAGTGAATATCATCTTTCATCTGTTTTCCTCTGCTTAAAATTAATGCAATATTTTTCAAAAACTTAAAAATATCTTACTTTGGGCATTTAATCCGTGTTTACTCAACCGTGACATAATGGATATGGTTTGAAAAATCATACATACGTTTCAAAATATGTTTGATGTGGAATTTAATCAAAATAAACGTTCAAAAGATGTTAAAATGCCCAATTTCTCCATTTTATATTGTGTGCTCAGTCAACCGTGAAAATATGGACACAAGTCATACACTTTGTCGGCTAGTAACTAAAAAGCACCTTGCATGTCCTGATGTGGCAAAAATGTTAAATCTGTCCGAGTATCGTTAACTCAAAGTCATGAAATTAGGCATGTGAACTTGAAAAAGTGGCCATTTTGCCATTAAATCGTGCTCACTGAAGCGTGAAGAGATGTCTACCTCTAAATTTTTCACGAAAGGTAGCTAATACGTGCAGTAACATGTGTACCTGATTATAGCTTGTCAAAGTTCCTACTTTGGAAATTACAGACACTTGTTTTAGGGGGAACTTACTTTTTGTGTAGTGTTTATATCACAAGCTATTGCCACATTCCACTTGACTATCTCATTCTTCGTGAAGTGTCTATTCATACACTCTTTGTCCTATCAGTTACCACAACGTTTTCTCTGACCTTGCCATCTTTGGAAACAACAGTCAATAAATCAAAGAATTTATACACTAAAATAATTCAAACAATGACAACAACCTTGTTTGGTACTACAAAGTTGACATTAGAAATACATGTAAATCTTTCTATTAAAATGATTTAAGTATGGACAGGGTTTTCAGTGAATGATTTAAACTTGTAAAATTATAGCCACAGGATAAATATTTTAGTTACAAAGTTCTGAATGGTATGTAGCAAACTGCGCTCACAGTACACATCTGCAAATTTATGTAGCAGTTGTACCTGAATGCAAAGGGAGACAAATAGGCCTACACTTTGAAAATTTCTCAAGTAAAATAATGACATAATTTCATTTATTTCTGTTTAAAAAAAAGAAAAAGCATTTCAAATTGTGTAATTTTCATGGCATCAATATACATGTATTTACACATACATGTAGGTCTATCCATGTATAAAGTAGGGGAAAAGTCCACTTTTCACCACCCCGTCTTCAATTGAAAGTTGATTAAAGCCACTTCTGGAACCAAGATTGTGAATTAAAGTAAAATCATGTTGTATTTTCCTCATGTGATTGGCTTGACGTCTAAAACATGATTTTGGAGGCGAGCTTATACATGTATGACTTTCATTAACTCTCACTGGAATATTTTAGGGCATGTGTACAAGTGTGTCACAGCCGCACAAATCACGATCCATCCAGCATGCAGCTGATTAAAAGCCCATTCAGAAACACAGCCATACCCCTTCACTAAAATTCTGAATTCATTGCCCTTTTTCTTGTGTGTACTGTATATTATTGGAAATTCTCATCACTGTGATTGCAATCACGATTATATTTGGTCATCATTTGGAAACAATCATACATGTAGGCACTCATTTTTAACATTACATCAAGCATCAATTATGCAATGTCACTATACCAGGAAATAAACAGCACTCACAGCAGAGCTACCAATTGCAGTAATTTTACACTTCTAGGAAAACCCGGAACTATGTAATCAAACTTGATTTAATAAAGGATGGGAAGGTATTCATCAATGGATGATTAGTTATACACCGAAGTGTTTTTTTTATTTGATATTATTAATGTACACTGTACTTGTCTGAATTGTCTGAACGTTCTGAATGGTATATAGCAAACTGTGCTCACACATCTGCAAATTTATGTAGCAGTTGTACCTGAATGCAACAGGATAAGACAAATAGGCTTACACTTTGAAAATACACAAATATCTCAAGTAAAATAATGACATCATTTCATTTATTTCTGTATGTAAAAAAAAAGAAAGCATTTCAGATTGTGTAATTTTCATGGCATCAATATATTTACACATACATGTAGGTCTATCTACATGTATAAGTACAAAGTAGGGGAAAAGTCCACTTTTCACCACCCCGTCTTCAATTGAAAGTTGATTAAAGCCACTTCTGGAACCAAGATTATGAATTAAAAGTGAAATCTTGTTGTATTTTCCTCATGTGAATGGCTTGACGTCTAAAACATGATTTTGGGAGGCGCGAGGCACGCTTATACATGTATGATTTTCATTAACTCTCACTGGAATATTTTAGGGCATGTGTACAAGTGTGTCACAGCCGCACAAATCACGATCCATCCAGCATGCAGCTGATTAAAAGCCCATTCAGAAACACAGCCATGCCCCTTCACTAAAATTCTGAATTCATTGCCCTTTTTCTTGTGTGTACTGTATATTATTGGAAATTCTAATCACTGTGATTGCAATCACGATTATATTTGGTCGTCATTTGGAAACAATCATACATGTAAGCACTCATTTTTAACATTACATCAAGTATCAATTATGCAATGTCACTATACCAGGAAATAAACAGCACTCACAGCAGAGCTACCAATTGCAGTAATTTTACACTTCTAGGAAAACCCGAAACTATGTAATCAAACTTGATTTAACAAAGGATGGGAAGGTATTCATCAATGGATGATTAGTTGTACACCGAAGTGTTTTTTTTCTATTTGATATTATTAATGTACACTGTACTTGTCAATACAGTGTGCTTGCCAATAAAGTGCACTTTATGAAAGCCAAGATATCCATGTAAATTTTTCATCAATCTTTCCAAAAGAACTGCATTGTCATTACAGCTACATTTAAGATGACAGTAAAGTGGAAAACCATATCAAACTTAACAAAAACTGGTTTGAATGACATAAAAACAAGTATGTAGAACAGAAATTCACAATATTCCCCCCATCCCCATTTTCTTTCTGTTTTTTGTTTTTTTGATTAGTAACTTCTTACAAACAAAACAGTTTCACAGCAGCTAGTTTTCCGGATATACAAGAAGGTATCACTAGCTAAGCCAAATATAGCTTTGAAACAATCATTTTCACCTGTGAACACAAAATAATTGCACATACTGTATTAAACTATACATTTTACAGCCACATTAGAATGTGCTCAAACTATATGTAATATTACTTGATGCCTGCAGTGTTTGGAAACAATACTAATATTTACAGAAGAAACATATGTTATGTACACATTTCTTGAACTACGATCTTTACTACAGAAATATTTGTATGTGAATACATACAGTTTTATACACATATAAAACTCTATCCCTCTATCCAATAAATTCCGCATCCCATCAAAAGTTGAGTTTATGAGTTCATCTGCACCACCATCATATCAACAATATTTTTATGATATTATACACAACTGAGAGAAATACACAATATAAACCAAGAGAGTATTAAAATAATGTAGTGTACAGTGTGAAGTGAATATTAAAACAATACTGTACGTACATGTATCACCTCCTGCGGTGACAAGACCTTCGTACAGTGTATCTCAGTTGTGGGTAGAAAAAGAAGGTTTTTACCTAATCTTGTAGTTAGGAAGTCAGATTTTGTTTTATCCAAATTTGAAATTTCAAATCTAAAAAATGTATCCACTGTTGCCAGGAAAAAAAAATGACTATCCCATTTGTTACTGCCTTGTTTTTTGGCTCTCGTTGCGTCCGAGAATCTTAAAATCCCATAGAGTTAACACACGGACGGCAGATACGGTTCTGAAGCCAACAGGTTAATATTTTTGAGATACGCGGTCTAATTGTCATCCCAGTGATGTCATGCTACATTAGGTTCATAACACATCTAGTTCATTTTGTCCATTCACAATGAAAGATATGTGCTAGAATAGTTACCTTGATCTATTACAACTTGGATTGTGATTCCTGGAGATTTGTCTTGGAACTTACGGTCTTGTGATCCACAGAACCTAAAAATTTGTAAAAACAAAAACAAAAACAAACGGATCAAAATTCATTCAAATTACAGCAATTCAAATCAAATGCATTCACTTTGCTCATTTTTGTGGGAGAATTTTGTGAGTGTGAATAAAGTTCAGTCCTGGATTTTGTTGTTGCACTTTGTTTTCCCTCAAAATTTTCACACTTTACTGCCATTTGCACAACATTGTTTGTACATGTAGCTAGTCTCAACATCATTGCTGTCTTTGAGCTATTATTGACTTATTAATTACACACAAGTGACCCTTCCAAATGTTCATTTTCACACACACTACTGTATTGTATATTACATACTGCATGTATGAAGGCCTACCGGAAACTACATATGAACACAAATGTGTTATGCCATGTAAACACACACTGACACACACACACACACACACACACACACACACACACACACACACACACACACACACACACACACACACACACACACACACACACACACACACACACACACACACACACACACACACACACACACACACACACACACACACACACACACACACACACACACTTCCCACATGTATTACTGTCATAATCACTGTACCACAAACATGGATATAAAATACTCTCATTGGTTATCAGATGCTGAAATATATTACATCATATTTCACTTTGATAGTCCTACAGATATACCAGATGTCCAATTACCCCAGCTGATGATATACAGTTACATATAAATCACTGCATGTGTAAATAAGTTTAAAAATAAAATTCCCATCTCACCATCTCATGACAATAAATAATGACAAGCAATTTTACACATGCTGTTTTTAGTCCTCCTCCTCTCCTACCCACTCCCTGTGTGCAGTGTGCACCTTTCTGTGTTGCACCAATAGTCCATTACACATTCCAAAAATATTCAAAGACATTCAAATTCAGACACAGTACACTCTCCTAAATAAAGATCACATGTACGGTGTATAACAGTGTAAAACAAAATATTGTTACACAAAGTTTTTTGGGTTTTTTTTTTGGTGGTCCCACCATCCCAAGTTTCAACATTTCTTTATATTTTATTGTCTATGCAATATTAATATTTAACCAATTTCAGTATCACCATAGAGCCTACGATATCAAAAAGTAAATGTTTTGATCCTGAGAAGTTTGGCATTACAGGAGCCTACTGTTCATAAGTATTTTGTAGGTCTATTTTATTTTATTTCTTTTTTTTTTACAGTTCCCTAGTTTGAAAATTGCACTGTTCTTAGAAGCAAATTTTGTGTCATTACTGTACTACAAATATTATAATATTTTTAAAACATTTACTCAAAGTTTGATAAGGAGCATTATTGTTACCCATCTTAGTCCTACAGGCAATCAATTTAGTAATAAAGGGGTTTTCATTAGTGAGTAATGTAACTGTAAATCATCCAATCAAAATGTATGATATTCAGTAGATACATACATGAACATGATTTCTCACACTGGCTGTAGTATGAAAATCTTTAAATCTTCACAGTATATCATAGTAGAATAATATCTTTAAAACTGCTCAAATGTTATTAAACGACTTAAGTCTTTTCGGTTTCTGATTAGAAACAAAAAATAGTGACACAGTAGCAGGGTACTGTATCTCTCACAGCTGTTATCTGTTTGCGATCTGAGCGAGCACTGTGCAGTCAGTAGCGAAGATCGCTGCCCAGAGAATTTATGGCGTGTCGCTTTACACCGTGGATGACTGAGCATGTAAATATGATATACTGAGAAATAGAATTGATTAGCCGGCGTGGCCGCGTGCAGCGAAATATAAGAGCAACACGTGAAAAGCAGATGTGGATTTATGTGGGAGTTTCAATTACAATATGATGGAAATATGTCAAGAGAAACAATTAATATAAACCAGAAAATTTATATGTGTACTGTGGGGCGTTGAGTATGGATGTTGTGTGCAGGGCGATACTAGTGCAACACGCTTGGCAAGTCTTATCTCCATGATCTATACCTGTGTGTGTGTGTGTGTGTGTGTGTGTGTGTGTGTATATATACATGTATGTGTGTTGTGTGTGTGTGTGTCTCTGTATATGTGTGTGTGTTTGTGTGTGTGACTATCAGGATAAGGCTGAGTATGTGCCTGTGTACCTGTGCAAGTTTGTGTACAGACAGTACAGTACAGTATTTGTGAACATCTGTGGGCACGTTTTCTCAAAATAAAAATAAAAAATGAAAATATGTTTTGAAATCAATAAAAAGAGGTATACTCTTTATTGTCTTCAGGGAGGACGTTGCACCCCTCCGCCTCCCCCATCCCCATGAAAGAATAGTGATGTAATAAAGAAACATGGTCAAAATCATGCCACTATGCCATCACTAAATTCTCCTGCAGTGCACTGAAATGAAAATAACGTATCTCACAAAAAACATGATGAGTAATATTCACAAACATTTGGCAATTTCATAGACCTTGGATAGCAATGTATACAGATGCTATCCATCACAATATACACAAGCCATTACACACTGCACCTACATACTGGTACATGTATGCACACACAGAAAGCTGAGGCATGTAATCAAAAAAGACACATTACAAAATTATGAAGAGGGAATTGCTGAATATATGAATATACCTCTGTGCTGCAGAATGATTTCAGTTAAAATTTGTGGTGTACACGTACTGTACATGTATGTCCTGTTCCACTCAAACAGTAAACCAAGACATGATTATGTGTAAGGCTCTTCAACTGACACTGAAAGTCTGAAACACTATATTACAATACAGTGTGTCCCAGAAAAAAGGAAACCGAGATTGATGAAGATATTTTTAT
>JZLH01S0577209.1:8427-21377 GCA_001188425.1 Eucidaris tribuloides | reverse complement strand
CATGGGTATGGTTTTGGGGGGGAAAATCCTTAAACATGGGTGATGATTTTGAAATTTTATGATTTACACTAGATGTTTTCGCCTATTTCATCGCTAAAATACTAAAAAATGCCACTTTTCTCAATAAAGACCCTTAATAACAGGTAACATTTTCCGCCAAAATGACCCTTAAATAAGGGTCGGGTTTTTCGACTTCAGCGGCACACCCCCATTGGAACCAAATCTAAGTACCCCCCCCCTCCCCCCCGCATTGTGTAATGATATACCTTCCAATGTTTACCTGGTGTCTCAGAATTCTGAGAGCAAACAAACTGAGACCTGTGATGATGATGATGATGGGTATGTTCCTTTCTGTGCTGATATGGGTTATGTTGCAAGGTTTGCCGAGGTTGGTAACCAGAGGGAGGCATACATTCCTATGTCGGCAATTGATAATAATCATGAGGATGATCCAACTCTTATTTGAGATGGCAGTGGAGAAACTGACATTCCTGCCTTTCACGCGACGTGCGGGATACCACTTTGAGTAGCACTGTCTTGTGTCCAAAAGGAGAAGAGTTATGTAGTGCAGTGCACCACACAGAGACATAAACTAACAAAAGTCAAATGAAAATGATGTAGGATGTGTTATTTTTAAGGCCTTTTGGGGTGCATAACACCACTTAAAACATTTTGCACAAGAAGAGTTTCTCAATATTCAGGAGCACATTACAAAATTAATTTTTACATGGTTGTTTTGGTTACTCGGGGTAATACTCTTGAAAAAAATTAATTCAACAAAATGGATGATTTCTATTTCGTATGCAATGGTGTTAAAGTCTTTATTTGGTGCATTACACATCATATCTGAGAAAGCTTATCATGTTGTTCTGTCAGAAATTTAAAGCCTGTTTCAATGTTCATGGATCTGATACAACTGGTGCATACAGCAGTGTAGGAAATAACCCAAGGCAACGGGCGATTTAGCCCTTGGTAAAGCTCAAATCGCCCCCTAAAATTCCCAAAACCCAATTCTCTGGGGCGACCATTTCCTTCAGAATCGCCCTCAGATTTGCTACAAAAAATTTAAGCATTTTTTTTTGTTTTGTTATGGCATTGAAACAAATGAATTAAATGGTTGCTTTTATGGATGAAGCACCGGCTAAAACATGGGTAATCTTTCATTGCATTCTTCAAATTCTGATGTGCAATGAAAAAGTAGCCGCAGTGGTAGAAAAATAGCTCCCCGAAATTAAAAAATAAGCCCAAGGATCTAATAAAAATTGCCCTTAAAAATAAAAATTAATTCCTACCCTGGTATGCAAGTTTGATAACTGGTTCATATCATCACAGACAATCACACAGTCATGTGTCATCAAATAGCTGCACTTACTCTTACGTGAAAGCTAATAATTTGTAGGTTTCACTGTAAATTAATGTAAACTGGTGTTTGTATGTACGACTCCAGTAGTGTAAACCCATGGGGTGGGCATCCATTTGCTCATTTAAAATTTTATTTTCACAGGTGGTGGATTTTGAGTGCAATACAGTGCGTCTCAAAAAGAAAACTTTACACTTTTGAAACGGCCCACAAATTAAAGATTATTTTGAATTTTTGAAAAATTTTCTTAAATATGGAAAGCTGAACATCTCTCCTATCATATGACACTAAAAAGGTCTGAAATTGTTTCATGCTTGAGTGAGCACTGCCCACTTTTGTAAAGGCCGTGAAAATTTGGTTGCGCAGGAATTGGCAATTCATTGTAACAGAAGACACAAGCTCTCTTTGATTATGTGTAGGGCTAGCTGGGGATTGGGATATGTAAATTAAATATCTTAGTAAATGAAAACATGGAAGACTACCGTATTGGGTTAAAGGGGTAGTGGGATACGGGATGATGGAGTGGTGGGATGGTGGGATGTGGGGGTGTAGGGGTGGTGGGATGTGAGGGTGGTGGTGTGGTGGTGTGGTGGGGTGTGGGGTGTAGGGGTGGTGGGAGAGGTGGTGGTGTTTTAGAATTACTTAAACCCCCCACCCCCACCATCCCCACATCTTACCACCCGGTCACCCCATTACCCCCCGGTCACCCCATTACCCCGTACCCCACTACCCCTTTATCCCAATACGGCAGTCTTTCATGTTTTCAGTCACTAAAATCTTTAATTTACATATCCCAATCCCTACCTATAGCTCCACACATCATAGAGTGTTTGCATCTTTTGTTACAATGGATAGACAATTCCTGTGCAACCTAATTTTCATGTCCTTTACAAAAGTGGGCAGTGCTCACTGAAGCATGAAACAATTTCAGACGTTTTAGTGTCATATGAAAGAAGAGATTTTTAGCTTTCCATATATATAAAAAAAAATCAAAAATTCAAAACAATTTTTTTATTTGGGGGCCATTTCAAAAGTGTAAAGATTTTTATAAGCAAAATGTACAGCATGGGTAGTGCAAATTTTAGAGTTTATGTAGCTATTTGGTGTTAAAATGTTACCAATTTTAGTAAATTTGTAGACAAAATCATGCTTATCTTCCATACTATTTACATGACTATGTGTTTGTATGTATGTCATATTCACTGAAAAGCAAGTGTGTGGTTTAGGAAACTTTGAAATTTTTATATGAGAAATATGTTTTGTGGTGTAATCTTCAAAGTAATTAAAAACTATTCATATTTTAATATGCACACAAATAGAAACATTAAGTGTTTATTCAGGTTATGAAACCCTTTTTCCAGTTTACAGCTGTCTTGCCTTTGTCCATGTCCATTGACACTTGACATGGTGAACATCACGAACGTCTGTTTTGAAAATATTTCGATAAATTTCATTAATATGTACCCTTTCAACAGAATTTCAGTTCCCAGCATTTTAGAATTAATTTGTTTGGCAATACGTCTTTCGTTTTCTTTTCATAATCTGTTCACAATGTCTTCACATCTAGATATACAGTGTGTATCAAAAAACGTAGACAATTAAGAAAAAAAATTACACAAAAAGTTCATGATCTTGAGATTATTTCTTGATATGAATATTTTACCTTGGACCTAACACTAACACTGTTGGTATTGAAAGTATTGCACGCATGAGTGAGCACAACCCACTTTTCTGCAATCGGCCAAAAATGCATTTGCGCACGGAATTGTGTTCTTATAATCAATGTTTAATGCCTCACAGACCATTGCTGCAGAAGCTCTCAACTGATTTGCACAAGTATTAATCCTCATCATGCTGGGAGAATAGCTAATAGCAATTCTATGACAAGAAACACAAAAATGAAGCAATGATTCAGATACAACCCCACCCCCCCCACCCCCACAAAGAAGAAAATGTCATGTTTGCAAGATAAACTGTGAATTGAAAAGAAAAAAGATTGACATTTTAATAATAATAATAATAATAATAATAAATCTTATTTACCCAGGGTAGCCACTCCAGTCAAATAGACTGATCTTCCAGCAGGCCCTGCATAACATAAATGTTATTATTACCCTTCTCTGTTCTAAAATGCAAAGCACCTGACTAGAAAGCAGAAGGTACCATTTTTAAAAGTCTTTGGTATGACCCGGCTGGGGCTCGAACCCGCGACCTTCCGAACGTGAGGCGTACGCTTTAACCACTAGGCCATCATGCCTTTTGTTCCTCTTTTTAGGGGGTGGGGTGGGATGTATCTGAATCAATTCTTTATCTTTGTCTTTCTTGTCACAGATTTGATATTATCTCTTCTCTGAGCATGCTGATAGCAATAAATACTTGTACGCATCAGTTGAGAGCTTCTGCAGCATCGGTCTGCAAGGCATTAAACATTGATTATAAGAACACATTTCTGTGCGCAAATGCATTTTGGCCGATTGCAGAAATGTGGGTTGTGCTCACTCATGCATGAAATACATTCAATACCAACAGTGTCATCAGATAGGTTAGGTCCAAGGTTAAATATTCATATCAAAAAATAACTTCAGGATCATGAATTTTTTGTGTAATAAATATTTTTCTAAGTGTCTACTGTTGATACACACTACATGTCTCTAGTGCAATTTCACTCCACAAATAGTACCATTTAAGTGAATGCTATAAGTTTACAAAGTATGGTAGTAATTTTATTTGTTATTAATGTTAAACATAGAGGAACAGTCTTCACTAATCATTCCTACTAGGGTTAGTCTCAGCAATTGTAACAATAGCATGCATAGTTCGAAAGAAAGTACTGATACTTTTATCTACAACTTTTATGAACAACACATCAGGGTTTTCGTACAAGAACAACCTTCATTACATAGAAAAGAGTACTTTTATGTACAACTTTTGTGAACAACATTTTTCTTCATTACATAGTTAGAAAGGGAGTACTTTTATCTACAACTTTTATGAACAGCACTTTTTTATTACATAATTAGAGAGTACTTTTATGAACAACATTTTTCTTCATTACATAGTTAGAGAAGGAGTACTTTTAGCTACAACTTTTATGAACAACATTTTTCTTCATTACATAGATAGAAAGGGAGTACTTTTAGCTACAGCTTTTATGAACAGTACTTTTTTATTACATAATCAGAGAGTACTTTTATCTACAACTTTTATGAACAATACTTTTTTCATTACATAGAAAAGAGTACTTTCAGCTACATGTACAACTTTTATGAAGAACACTTTTTTCATTACATAGAAAAGAGTACTTTTAGCTACATGTACAACCTTTATGAACAACACTTTTTTCATTACACAGAAAAGAGTAGTTTTAGCTACATGTACAACTTTTATGAGCAACACTTTTTTTCATTACATAGAAAAGAGTACTTTTCGCTACCTTTATGAACAACACTTTTTTCATTACATAGAAAAGAGTACTTTTATCTGCACCTTTTGTGAAGAGTACTTTTCTCTATTACATAGAAAGAGAGTACTTTTATCTCACTTACAACTTGTATGAACAGCACTTTTTTAATTACATAATTAGTACTTTTTTCTGCACCTTTTGTGAAGAACACTTTTCTCCATGACATAGAAAGTATATCTATCTGCAGCTTCTTGTGAACAGTACTTTTCTCCAACATATAGTTAGAATGAGAGTTCTTTTATCTGCAACTTTTATGAACAATACTTTTCTTCTTCATCATGGGGCACTGTCTAAAAATGATCAACATAATATCTCAAAATAGATTGTCTATTGGTTCACTAATTCTTTATGTCCCTTTGAGTCAGCGATATCAGACAGACAGTTTTGATATGTGAAGTTGGATTTATGAGGTGTTAATTAGGAATTGACAGATTCAAAAGAATCAGTCAGAGTGCCTTTTTATGCTATTATATACCAAATATGTTTGATGTGTAGGCTTAAAATGTGTTGTGTATTTATGGATAACAACAAATATGGGGTATTTGCTGGACCCCATTTTGATTGCAAAATAGGTTGATGATTGTTTTGCATGCAAAATTGGCATCCGTCTTTTTTGTAAATTAATATCCAAAACCAGCAACCTGAAATGCTGCTTTCTGTAATAGTAATCCTGTTCTATTGGTACTGACAGTGCATGGTGAGGCATTGATTGGCTAGCACAGGTAGCTCTTCTGTGTTTGAAGGGCTCAGGGAGCAAGCTCTGAGTGCCATAGGGCATTGGGAGCAGAGAGATTCAACAGAATCACTCATAGTCGCAAAAATTCCCTAAACTATGGGATATGGTTTGGGGCGGGGGGAATCCCTTAACAATGAGGTGAGCATTTTTGAAATTTTATTGATCTCTACACTAGATGTTTTCGCCTATTCATCGCTAAAAATAACAAAAAAATGCCATTTTCTCCACCTCCACACCCCGACCCCCCTTAATAACAGGTAAACATTTTCCGCCAAAATGACCCTCTGAAATAAAGGCGTCGGCGTTTTTCGACTCAGCGGCACACCCCATTGGAACCAAATCTAAGTACCCCCCCCTCCCGCGCATTCGTGCTACATGACTACTCCTTCCAACTGTTACCTGGTGTCTAGATCATTCTAGACCGAGCAAACAAATCTGAGACCTGTGTATGATGATGATGGCATGGTACGTTCCTTTTCTGTGCTGTATTGGGTTATTCGTTGCAAGTTTGCGCAGGTTTCGCCGGTAGCCCAGAGGAGGCATACCATTCTATGCGCAATTGATATATACATCAATGAGGGAATGATCCAAGCTCGTTATTTGAGATGCAGCTGCCGATGAAATCTGCGCGATATCCTGCTTTCACCGGACGTTGCGGGGATACCACTTTGAGTCAGCACTGTTTGTTGTCCAAAAGGGAAGAGTTATGTAGTGACAAGTGCACCGACAAGAAGGACATAAATCTAACAAAAAAGTCAAGGCCATTGAAACATGATGCTCATCAGGGATGTGTTATTTTTAAGGACCTTTTGGCGGTGCATAAGCACCACTTAAAACATTTGCCACAAGAAAAGCTTTCTTCAATATTCAGCGAGCTTACAAATTAATTTTTACGATGGGTTTGTTTGGTTACTCGGCGGCTAATTACTCTGAAAAAAGATGTAAAATTCACAAAATGGTGGATTCTATTTCGTACCTGCAATCGGTGTTAAAGTCGTTTATTTGGGCTGCATTAACATCCATATCTGAAGAAGCTTATCCATGTTGCTTTCTGTCAGAAATTTTAAAGCCTGTTCAATGTTTCCATGGGATCTGATACAACTGCGCTTGCATACAGGCAGTGTAGCGAAATAACCAAGGCAACACGGGGCGACTTTAGCCCTTGGTACAAGCTCAAATCGCCCCCTAAAATTCCCAAAACCCAATTCTCTGGGGCGACCATTTCTTCAGAATCGCTCCTCAGAATTTGCGTACAGAAAATTTTAACATTTTTTTTTATGTTTTGTTCTTATGGCATTGAAACACATGATTAAAAATGCTTTGCTTTTATGCGATGAGCACCGGCTAAAACATGGGTATCTTTCATTGCATTCTTCAAATTTGGCTTGCAATGAAAAAGTAGCCGCAAGTGCCGTAGAAAAAGTAGCCTCCACCGAAATTAAAAATAAAGCCCACGGATTCTAATAAAATTGCCATTCAAAATAAAAAATTCCATTCCTCCCTGGGTAATGACAAGTTGATAACTACGGATCCTCCATATCATCCCACAGACAATCACACAGTCATGTGTCCATCAAATAGCATGCACTTACTTGTCTTACGATGATAAGATAATAATTTTTAGGTTCACTGCTAAATTAATGTTAACTGGCTCGTGTGCTAGTTACGACTCCCAGTGAGATCGTCAGAACCCAGTGGGGCGTGGGATCTCCATCTTGCTCATTAAAAATTTTTATTTTCACCAGGTGAGTCGGCATTTTTGAGTGCAAATACAGTGGCGCCCGATGGTGCAGTCGGCCGTCTCAAACAACAACCAAACTTTACACTTTAGAAACGGACACAATTAAAGATTATTTTGTGAATCTTTTGTTTTGTAATCATGGAAAGCCTGACAATCTCTCACTAATCACTAATGCACATCTTAGAAAAGGTACTGCACAACATTGTTTTCACTTGCTTGCAGTGAGCAGAGCTGTCCACCTTTCTGTAAAGGCGATGAAGAATTTCGGTTGCGCAGGAATGGCAATTCATTGTAACAGAAGCCACAAGCTCCTCTTTGATTATGTGTAGGGTAGCTGGGATTTCGGATATGCCTAAATTAAATATCTTTTGGTAAATGAAATACCATGGAAGACTTAACGTATTGTAGTCTAAAGGGCTAGTGGGATACGTTTGAGATGACGTGGTGGGATGGCTGCGGCATCCGTGGGCGACTGTAGGGGCTGGTGGTACTGTCGAGGCCGGTGGCTGCACTCGTCGCGCTGCTGTCGGATGGGGTGTGCCGCAGGGTCGTAGGGTGAGTGGGGACGCGAGGTGGTGGGTCGATTTTGTAGAATGTACTTAGCACACCCACCCACCCCACATCACCAATAATTACACGCCGGTCACGCCATTTTACTCCGCGGTCACTGCCCTATGACCCTCCGTACCCCCCCCTCCACCCCTATTCTCCCCATACTGGCAGTCTTTCATGTTTTCCAGTCACTAAATCTTTAACTTTACAGTATCCAATTCCTTACTATAGTTCCACCATCCATAGAGTGTTTGCTCTTTGTCTCATCAATGGATAGACAATTCCTGCCGCACACCCCCTCCCAATTTTTCATGTCCTTTACAAAAGTGGGCAGTGCTGCACTGAAGCATCACTGAAACAATTTCAGAGTTTTAGCTGTCCATCCTCGAACAGCCAAGAGATTTTTAGCTTCTCCACTATATATAAAAAAAAATCAAAAAATTCACCAACAATTTTCTTTACTTTGAGGGGGCCATTTCCAAAAGCTGTAAAGTAATTTTCATACAGCAAAATGTACAGCATGGGTTAGTGCAGAATTTTAGTAGTCTTATGTAGTATTTGGTCCCGCTGTTACAAATGTCCACCAATTTTGTAAATTTGTAGACAAATCATGCGCTTATCTTCCATACTTATCTTACATGAACTATGTGTTTTATGTATGTCCATAATTCACTGCAAAAGCACGTGTGTCGGGGTTAGGAAACTTGACATTTTTATATTGAGACATATGTTTTGTCCCGGTGTTACCATCTCTCAAAGTAACTTGAAAAACTATTTAATTTTAATAATTACACACAAATAGAACCATTCAAGTGTTCTACTTCAGTTATGAATTCACCTCTTTTCCCAGTTCTACCAGCCTGTCTTGCCTCTCTGGCTTCCATGTTCCGCATTGACAACTTGACTGCACGTGAACATCACGCAACGCTCCTGTTTTGAAAATATTCGCCACTTAAATTTCCCATCTAATATGTCTACCCTTTCAACGCAGCAATTTTCCAGTTCCACATTTTTAGAACTTAATTTGTTTGGCACATTACGTCTTTCGTGTTTCTTCTTCATAATTGTTCACAATGTCCTATCACATCCTTACGATATACAGTGTGTATCCAAAACAACGTCAGACACGTGTTAAGAAACAAAAATTACACAAAAGTTCATGATCTTGAGATTCATTTTCTTTGATATGAACTATTTTACTTCGCACCTACACTACACTGTTGGTATTGACGAAGTATTGGCACGCATGACCGTGAGCACCAACCCCAATTTTCTGCATGGCAAAATGCATTGCGCACCGGAATTGTGTTACCTTATGTCATCAAAAGAATGGCATGCAAGATGGATACGTCCCACATTCGATGCAAGGATAAAAAAACAGCTGATCAATAAAGTAGCCCTGATAAATTATCTGACGGAGTCATTGTGTCCCGGGGGGGGGGGTACTTGGCCTAGTAAGGTAAACGGGAGTGTGCCGCTCTAAAAGGTGACTTTTTGTGGGATGTATCTGTATCTGAATCAATTCTTTATTTTTGTCTATCTTGTCACACATTTGATATTAGCTCTTCTCTGAGCATGCTGAACATTAAATACTTGTACGCATCAGTTGAGAGCTTCTGCAGCATCGGTCTGCAAGGCATTAAACATTGATTATAAGAACACATTTCTGTGCGCAAATGCATTTTGGCCGATTGCAGAAATGTGGGTTGTGTTCACTCATGCATGAAATACATTCAATGCCAACAGTGTCATCAGATAGGTTAGGTCCAAGGTTAAATATTCATTTCAAAAATAACTTCAGGATCGTGAATTTTTTGTGTAATAAATATTTTTCTAAGTGTCTACTCTTTTGATACACACTATATATTATTTTTTACATGTCTCTAGTGCAATTTCACTCCACAAATAGTACCATTTAAGTGAATGCTATAAGTATACAAAGTATGGTAGTAATTTTATTTGTTATTAATGTTAAACATAGAGGAACAGTCTTCACTAATCATTCCTACTTTGGACATTTTCCTTCAAATTTGAAATTTTGTTACTTTTTTTGTGTGCAATTGGGCAAAATAGGTACATTTGTGGATATCTATTGAATATATATAAATGACTTCATAAAATTCAGTATAACTTCAGAAGTCTCAGCAATTGTAACAGTTACATGCATAGTTCGAAAGAAAGTACTGACACTTTTATCTACAACTTTTATGAACAACATTTTTCATCATTACATAGTCAGAAAGGGAGTACTTTTATCTACAACTTTTATGAACAACATTTTTCTTCATTACATAGAAATGAGTACTTTACAACTTTTATGAACACCAGATTTCTTCATTACATAGGTAGAAAAGAGTACTTTTATGTACAACTTTTATGAATAACATTTTTCTTCATTACATAGAAAAGAGTACTTCTATGTACAACTTTTATGAACAGCATTTTTCTTCATTACATAGTTAGAAAGGGAGTACTTTTATCTACAACTTTTATGAACAACATTTTTCTTCATTACATAGTTAGAAAGAGAGTACTTTTATGTACAACTTTTATATGAACAACATTTTTCTTCATTACATAGAAAAGAGTACTTCTATGTACAGCTTTTATGAACAACATTTTTCTTCATTGCATTGTCAGAAAAGAGTACTTTTATGTACAACTTTTATGAACAACATTTTTCTTTATTACATAGAAAAGAGTACTTTATCTACAACTTTTATGAAACACCAGATTTCTTCATTACATAGTTAGAAAGGGAGTACTTTTAGCTACAACTTTTATGAACACCATTTTTCTTCATTACATAATTAGAAAGGGAGTACTTTTAGCTACAACTTTTATGAATTATGAACAATATTTTTCTTCAAAACATAGAAAGGGAGTACTTCTTACTACAACTTGTATGAACAGCACTTTTTTGTTACATAATTAGAGTACTTTTATCTGCAACTTTTATGAACTGCATTTTTTTCCTTACATAGCTTGAAAAAGAGTAAGTACTTTTTTCTACAATTTTTTTCTACCATTTTTGCAGAGAGCATTTTTCTGCATTATATAGAAAGAGAGATTTTTATTTAAAACTTTTATGAACAACACTTTTTTTATTACATAGAAAAGAGTACTTTTAGCTACAACTTTTATGAACAACACTTATTTTCATTACATAGAAAAGAGTACTTTTAGGTACAACTTTTGTGAAGAGCACTTTTCTCCATTACATAGAAAGAAAGTACTTTTATCTCGCTTACAACTTTTATGAACAGGACTTTTTTATTACATAATTAGAGAGTACTTTTATCTGCACCTTTTGTGAAGAGCACTTTTCTCCATTACATAGAAAGTATATCTATCTGCAACTTTTTGTGAACAGTATTTTTCTCTAACATATAGTTACAATGAGAGTTCTTTATCTGCAACTTTTATGAACAATACTTTTCTTGTTCATCATGGGCACTGTCTGAAAATGAATAACATAATATCTCAAAATAGATTGTCTATCGGTTCACACATTCTTTATGTCCCTTTGAGTCAGCGATATCATACAGACAGTTTTGACATGTGAAGTTGGATTTATGAGGTGTTAATTAGGAATTGACAGATTCAAAAGAATCAGTCAGAGTGCCTTTTTATGCTATTATGTACCAAATATGTTTGATGTGTAGGCTTAAAATGTGTTGTGTATTTATGGATAACAACAAATATGGGGTATTTGCTGGACCCCATTTTGATTGCAAAATAGGTATGATGATTGTTTTGCATGCAAAATTGGCATCCTTCTTTTTTGTAAATTAATATCCAAAACCAGCAACCTGAAATGCTGCTTTCTGTAATAGTAATCCTGTTCTATTGGTACTGACAGTGCATGGTGAGGCATTGATTGGCTAGCACAGGTAGCTCTTCTGTGTTTGAAGGGCTCAGGGAGCAAGCTCTGAGTGCCATAGGGCATTGGGAGCAGAGAGATTCAACAGAATCACTCATAGTGCCCTTTTTTGTCAATTTATATTCCAAAGATGTGTTATGCCTTGGCTTAAAGCCTTAATTATTCTGGTTCGATCCTAAAATTTTAAGAGTAACTACAATTCTTGGTCTAAATCTTAACTTCATGTAGACTGCACACAGTCAGTATTATCTTCAGGGTGGTTGATACACAAAAGGGCTTATGTGGTCACATATTTTGCTGCAACAAGTGCATATATATTTTTGGATACACGCTGTCAATGCATTTTCTATGGAGCGCATACAAGCTTTGTCACCTCATTGCATGTAAGCATATATATATTCAAGTGTGAAATGTGTCATATTGCACACCCAAACATCCTTGATTTGTATGAAGCAAAATAGAATGTCATTAGACAGCATCATTTCAAGAAGTAGATTGACCCACAGGATTCGAACTGAAACCTATCTGAATACCGGTCTGCGGCACAACACCAGGCCATGATGCGGGGGTACGGCAATGCCATGGTTTACTTGGTTACAAATAACAGATCAAGCATTTGATCTTATTTTCATTAATTTTGATAATACAGGAGATGAACAGCAAATTCATTCTGCAATTTAGTAATATAATAGCTACAAATGCACTCTGATTCTTTTGAAATCTGTCCATTCCTAATTAACACCTCATAAATACAACTTCACATTTCAAAACTGTCGCCTAATATCGCTGACTCAAAGGGACATAAAAAATAGACAATGAACCGATAGACAATGTATTTGAGATATTATTTTGATCATTTTCAAACAGTGCCCCATGATGAAGAAGAAAGTATTGTTCATTAAAAGTTGCAGATATAAGAACTCTCACAAATATGTTGGAGAAAAGTACTGTTCACAAAAGTTGCAGATAGATATTATTTCTATGTCATGGAGAAAAGTGCTTCTCCACAAAAGGTGCAAGAAAAAAAAGTATCTCTCTAATGATTTAATTTTAAAAAGTGCTGTTCATACAAGTTGTAAAATGAGATAAAAGTACTCTCTTTCTTGTAATGGAGAAAAAGTGCTCTTCAACAAAGTTGTAACAAAAGTACTCTTTTCTATGCAATGAAAAAAGTGTTGTTCATAAAATGTGTAGTTGTAGCTTAAAAGGAATGTA
>JZLH01S0577198.1:7347-24989 GCA_001188425.1 Eucidaris tribuloides | reverse complement strand
ATTTATCCTGCCGATTTTTTTTTTTGGGGGCGGGGGGGTTGAGCAATTTTGAGGGGGCTCAAGCCCCAAGCCCCCCCCCCCGTAAGACGCCGTGCGCCTGCGCCTGTTTTTAAAATCATCTGCAATCAAGGCGCATATACAAAAATTTCTATCCGGGAAGTGCCATAAGAGCGAAGTGGAGGCGGGGGTTGTTTTGTTTTGTTTTATTTTTTTTCGACCCTAGGCTTTCCATTTAGTTAAAAAAAAAAAGTGCTAGTCGAAAAGGTCACAACTAGCTTATTAAAACCAATCAATTCATGTAAGTTCGCTTCAGGGGTCCGCCCCCTGACCCGCGAAATTCACTTGAAAATGACCCTGATATTCACATTTTCCGATGACCAAATTCATACTTCGAATGAAGTTACAACAATTTTTGTGAAAAAACGTGGTGTAGTGTATTAGCTAACTGTCCATTTCAAGGAAAATAGTGTTAGCAGAGACAAATATCTTATGAACTGCTATAGTTAGTGAGGTCAGGGTGGCGGAAATTGACCCACCTAGGACGGGACAGGTTGGGCCTTGGAACCATCATTGTGCATGGTCGCCTTCACCTGTCCTAGCGCGTTCTTGACTTATGACGACCCCTACCTGTTGAATCTTATGGCTAGGCCTGCAAAAGCTTTTCTTCTGGGGATTAGCAATGTTTTCCACACGCTCGTCGCTAGCTCGCTCGCAGATTGCCTTTTACCAAATATTATAGTACATATACAGAACAAATACTCCTATATAAAATGAAGAGACTATTAGTTAGGCCGTGAGCCAGCGGAACGGAGTCGTTACTATTCCACGGGACGGGGACCCTATTGGAATGTATAAGGTGGGCCCTGGAAACACATCATTGTGTGTCTGTCCTCCGATTTTTTTTTTTTTTTTTTTATTTTTTCTTAACGCACCCCTTCTGCTTTGAAATATACTGGCTAGGGGCCTGGCAAAATGCCATTGTTTCGTTTAGAAGTTCAAAAGATTTCCAAACGCTCGTTCGCTACGCGTTTCGCTCACGGAAGTTGCCTTGTTCACCACTAATATATGGGCCTACTAACAAGCATTCACTAGAAAATAAGCCTATCCATTAGCAACGCTATTTTTTATTACAAAATTATTGAATGAGGAGACATTTTACACAAAAATCGCGGGAAAAAACTTTGATGCAGGAGATCCCCTATCACCGCTTTAGCGCTTCGCAGCGCTTCAACATTCCACCATCTGAAAAAATGAATTTCGGCTGAGCGACGTGGGTACCCCCCCCCCAATGAGCGAACGCACGTGTGGTAGTGTGTTTACCCGGTGAAGCAAAGCCGAGATATTTGATTAAAAGTTTAGTTGTAACAGGAATGTTCTTGTTAGTATTTATTGTTCCAAATTTGAACGTTGCTGTTTAATTTTTAAACCTTGTTAATTTTAGTGGGTGAAAACGGGGTACAAGTATAGGACTCACCTGTCAGATCAGCATATAGTAAATCGGTGTTGCTAATAAGATTGTACTAGGTACATGTTTTTTACTGTGAACTTAGAAGAGCTATGTGTCACCGCCATTCCTTTCCCCTACCCTACTACCCCTTTCAGGTATTCTCGCCACGATCATCTCGAGACGTCAGTATTAATTGGAAACAATTTCCTGAAGTTCAAAAAAAATTTCTTTCTTTATTCGGGGCGAGATGTTTGTCTTTTACATACATGGAAATCTTGAGCACCAGGATTCCTTTATTATTTAGCCGTACAGCCTCCATGCTTTCACCACTGCAAAAACTATTCGTATTTTTCTTATCGAGAACTGAGTAAACAAATCAATGATTGTTGTTGTTATTCATTACAACCATGCATGTCTGCAAAGAAACGAGGGGCAGACATGCATGGTTGCTAATGAAGTAGAGAACATTCATTTGATTGTTTCCTATTTTTTTATGAATAAAATATTAATTAACATCCCCCTTTGGCAAGTCGTGAAAATTTCTAGATAAATGAGATGACCGAGAAAAAATGTGACCTTTGATTTGGAGAGAAATTTTTTTCGATAAATAATGTGGGAATGCCTGAATATCCACATTGATGCACAAACGTCTACCACTTTAAATAAGTTCAAAAGAACGTATTTACTTTCAATATTAATATCAACATTTGCTCAGTCGACTTGCAACTGCATGTTACATCCAGTGGAGTCTATGCAGTGCATGACCAGAACCAGAACCAGAACAAACATAAAAAAAATATTGAATAAACAGTTGCAAGTAACGTTAAAAAAAAACGAGTAGTACTTACGCTGAATATCTATTTCAAAAGGTGCACTATAAGCACAATTTCTAGCTCGGTTCGCGTCAGTTTTCGTTTTCTTTTCCTTCCTTTTCTTTTTTCCCTCTTTTTTTTGCCGGCCGATGGGGGGGGGGGGGAGGGCACGTGCCCCCCCGTAGTTACGCCACTGTACCTAATAATGATTTTTATGCACGGTGTTATGTTCATTTGTGCATGACAATTAATTTAATCTTTGTATCTTTGAATCTTTGAATCACTGAATCTAATCTCTCCGGCGAGAAAATGGAGAAATGTTCATTATTTTGTCCCAACCCAATTTCATAATATTTGAATGAGGGGACTGTTGGGAAGGGGTTGTTTTCTGAAAGGGCTTATGTGGATCTTCATTTGCTGCCAGTTCTCAAAGAACTATATGAAGCGCTCATGAATATGCTGGTGAAGAGGATGGAATCACTGTGATTGATGATGGTTTCATTTGAGGACAATTATCTTGAAAAAAATAAATGATGGTTAACACAGTATGCTGAAGAGATAATTTGATTGAAGAAAAGTTCTATATGTCACAGTATTGATTCCAATCTCACTTGATCAGTCCCCTGCACTTTTAAGGATATTTTTTTAAGGATGATTACAACACTCATTCAAAATGGATCGTCTTTTACCTGTGTGAAACCTACAATGTAGGATCTGATATACATGTAGTTCAATTTATACAGGTAGGAAAACTTTTTCTTTTCAAACTACTTACTCTTTTTATATATTTTAAATCACTAGTAGGCCTACGGTACGTTGTCTGATGTAGACCAAAGGCCACCGCACACTACACGATCGGCTACGATCCGACTATTGGCAATAAATCGCAATAGCATACTGGTATTTTAACAAATGAAACTTATTTGATTCGGGTTCTGAACAATGATATGAATACTTGAAATGGGATTTTGGTGTGCCGTCAGCGTTTAAATCCGGTATAAGGGCCAAATTATATTCAAATCCGTCTTCTTTGACGTCACTACGATTCAGAACCGATTTGGATTTTCCTCCGACTGGAGAGCTCGAAACAGACTATATTTTCGACTTTTCTATTTGAATGACTTTCAGAACCTTAAACAAACTGTGATGTCTTGAAATGTTTGCATCAAACGCTATTCCATTTTTCCCCGAAATCGGATCATATAGATCTATCGTGTAGTGTGCAGTGGCCCTAATAGATAAACATTCAACATGCTATGTATTTTAAAGTGATAGGCTAACATTGCGGAGCTTCAATTTTTAAAAAAAATGCCAAATTTTGATATCTGAACTACATAGTAGTGTTCATATGGACAAATAAACACCCTAGAATAAAAAAAAAGTTTGGAAAGTTACACTGCCAATGGCAAATTATGCATGAATAAACAATTAAAACTCGAGGCGAGTTAAATAGTGTAGGTGTACACACAGTAAGTCTATGGGAGAAAATTGGCAGGTGAATCCGATCAACTTACGATTTTCGTTTTTTTAAAGCACTAAATAATCATTTTGAAATACAGTTTTTTTTCAGGGCGTCATTTTTAGACCTTTACAAAGACAATGGTAGCATGGGGAATCATGTAGTTCAGATTTTTTTAACTGTGATAAATGTTAGCCAATACCTTTAATAGAGGCAAAAGGTGTATTATGAATAACACAAAATATAAATGTAATGTTATTATATACAATAATGCCATCCGTACGAATACCAGCTATGTTATCGATTACAATTCACTGCTGATCGATGAACTTCATAAATAAACAGCTGCATGTGTCAAACGTTCCTTGAAATCAACGTTTATGCACGCCACGTGTACAGAGCAATTGTATTTACTTGCTGGCAAAGTGGAGAATTATTGTATTCAAGGATGCATTCTGTTTACCATTAATCGAGTGCATGGTGCCTGCTGTACCGGTCCGCTCTAAATAGTTTTCGCCCTTTGGACCCTGTTCTGACCTGCACCGGGGACCTATTTGCAAGAGTAGATTTATTTCGCACTGTTTAAACCTTGTCTTTCTGAGTCTGACGTACGTACTGTAAATTTGTTATTCATCTGCGCGTGACTGTCCTGAACAACTTGTCACAAAATGGCGGTTTACATTCATTTTGTAGTACAATTAGCAGACCCATAACATCATACTGAAACTGTTTATGGTTATCGTTTAACATGTCTGGGGTGAGATTTATACTGACAATATTTTGTGTGTTTGTTGTTAATCTGGCATAATACGAGGACAGCTTCTACGGCGATCATGGATCCGGTGTCCATAGGCGGTCGACAAGGCCGGAACGTACCAGTGGCTGGCAATCGCAACAGGGACGAGTGGAACGGGTATGAATGGAACGTTCCCCTAGACGAGGTATGTGACTGCGATTCGTGTCCAAAATGTCAGGCCTGCTACTACAGAAGCAAGGGCATGGACAAGAAGTACAAGAGTATATTCGCCTTGGTGATTATTGCCTTTTGTATCGTTCTGACAGCCCTTATTGTCCGGTTTTCTCTTGGATCCGTAGACTGGATGATCGGGGCGGGAGACCAGCGACCGATCATCAGCCAAGACAGCAACTTCTCGCCCTTGCTATGTGCATCCTATGATCTCAAGGCTGTTGCCACGGTAACGAGTCAAACGGCATCTTCTGCTCAGCCCTCTGAATCACCTCAATTCGACGCTTATCTGCTCATGGACAATCCGTACCTAAGTTACCGATCCGTCACCTACAGTAACGTTGAAACTGTGTTTTTACCTGACGAAAGCTCCTTCAACTATTGGGGTTTCTATTTGGAAAGCGACTCTAGAGTGACAATCTCTACATGTGACGAAACGTATTACATATACCTGTATGTTTTTGAAGGTCAAAATGAGTTTGATAGTTGGGTCCGTGACCGCAGGTTAAGCTCTGGAACTCTCACTCACAAGTTTTCACGGTGTTTGGAGTCACAGTCGTCTGACAGCTATGAGGTCTTTTCATATGAAGCTGATGACTACATGTTCGTGTTCACTGCCTCTGACATTGCTGCTGGGATGAACGTCACAACACCGGTTACTTTCTCTGTCAGACGACGCGAACTGATCTTCGACGAATGGGCCGTGCACGCCAGTTGCAAGGACGTAGATCGCTGCTCGCTCCCAGTCACAAACAAAGCCCAGGCCGTGATGTTGGAGATGCGGCAGAACGCCACGGTCTGGCCGATAACCGTCAGATCGAACTGCATCCCATTCATCCCGATGTACTTTGCGTTTTTCTTAGGAATTCCGGCGGGAGCCGCATTGGTTCTCGCAATGTGTGGAGGCGTGCTTTACCTCTGCCAGCAATCCCTTTTACGAGATATCGAAAACGCAGATCGTGAGCGATCTACGGCCGCGGGAAACGGTTCATCCGGTACTGGTGTCACTAGGCGCACTTCCTCCAGAGCGAGACGTATCTTCACGACGTCATCGCAAAGGACCCCATTGGTCCATGGCGACGTTCTGGCAGCCATGGCCGACCATCAAGACCTTCCTCCGACGTACGACGACCATGCCACTGTGTCCTCACCTGTCGAAGAGGGCGACAGACGGGAGGGAAACGTCAATGAATCGGAACCTCCACCGTCATATGATAGTATAGTAACTTGACGGAATTAAAGCATCGTAACCACCTTTAAAAAATTAAATTTATAACGTGCATTTCAATAACACGATATTTTCTGAAATATTATTAATTGAACAAAGTAGGCCTACAACGGAATGACAAAATATATCGAGTTCAGTAATACAGGCTGTATGTAGTTAAAATAATGTCTTGCAAGGAAGACTTTTTGACAATGTAAGGAAAAATTTCAGTTTGAGGTGTCAATTGATTGCCAAAAAAAAATCCACTGTCATTTGTTTTATATCTAGTGCAACAGCCATCACTAGAATGAGTAAAGAATGTTTTCTTTTTGACCAGAGAGCGTACATGCAGCAGACGAAGTTTTTATGGATAGTGTAATTTTCCACAAAACAACTAAAACCTTTAATAAATCTTAAAGTAATATGTCTTCATCCGTCATCACGCTATAATTATTTATTGTTTAGAATTATGATTACGTGCAATAGTTATTACAGCAATTACAATCAATCTAGTTTAATTCTTTGATTAAAAGAAAGGTCTTGTACGTCGTAGTTGTACGTTTGTATGTTAGATAGATCAATATATTAACTATAAAATTTAATCTATCAATCAGTCCATCTATCTATCTATCTATCTATCTATCTATCTATCTATCTATCTATCTATCTATCCGTCTATATTTTTATGTTAGACACGTATAAGCCACGTGTACATTTTTAGGGCAGGGCAGTTCTTTCTTTTGTTTAAACACCATAATCATTTGTATATTATTTGTTTTTACCGGTATCTTGTATTAATGATGTTGATCAAATTCAATTTCAATGATTTGCAGTACAGAATGTTTTTCGATCTATATTTATAATATCTATTGTGGTACCCACGTATGAATTCCACTTGTCTGTTCCTTTCAGAGGGACTGATATAACCAAATAGATAAAGCGGTTTAAACACTTGAACCAAATGCAAAAAACAAACAAACAAAATACTTTCATGTACCACTAAATTTCTCTTTGGAGCCTCCTACAAAATTATGTATTCAGTAACAGTTTAAACAAGATATGAGTTTATTGCTAAGAGCATGATATTGAATCTTTCCTTGATCTTCGTGTCAAGCATAATTCCAGCCCTTAAATCAAACTTGGTCATTTTTATCTCTATTATATTTCCGTCGGTTGTCGAGCAGAAGGGCCCGAGCATGTGTTCCGGGCAGGAGGGCCTTTGAAAAAAGCAGAAAATTTCCTCTATTTGAGAAATATTGCCTTATTTGATATTTGCACTTAACAGACTGACAGAAGGATCTAAAAATTTCACACTGCGTTGATTTCATGTGAAAGGAGCCAGTGGTTTTCAAGTTACAGATAATTTAGTGGTTAGGCCCTTTGCCGGGAACATTATTATGCTAGGGCCCTTCTTCCGGAAAACCGGTGTTTTAAAGTCCCCCTACCCCCATGACTCACCCTTTTTCGTCACATTGTTGCGAAACTTATGTTCAAAATCATTTCAATGGCTTCTTCCCATTGCTATTTTTTAAAAATTAGATTGCAATCTAAAAATAGTAAAAATCAGTAAAATTGCAATATGATTTTGTGGGATTTTGTCAGTTTGTGTATACAGGTACATGCATAATTATATTGCGTACTCTATTTAACAACGTGTTCATGTATATTTTCTTTGATAATTGTGGAATGTAGCATTAGCGTAGCCAAGGGGGGGGGGGCAGAGGGGGCAGTTGCCCCTCCCCCAATAATGCTTTTTCGGAATTTCGTCGGTACACGAAGGACTCCGTCGGTACATACGAACCGACAAAAAATAATTTTGTATCGACGAAATATCTCAAAAACAACAAAAATATTCTCTCTGCAAACCTTTCATTCATTAAAACAAAAATATTGAAAGAAATTGCATTTTTTAATGTTAAATTCTTCTTTTTTTTTCAATCTCGCTCGCTCCGCTCGCTCGCGTGTGGTTTTCTTTCGGTTACCAGGCATGCTGCCTTGACATGAGTACTATATGATGATGACATTTGGTACAGTCAACTTGAGTCAAATGAACTACCTCGAAAACATTCCAAATCAACCGACACGAGCATAATGTTGTACCGACAAAATGTTTGCAAGCCTACAACATTAAACTGTTGAAAGATTCAACATTTCAGCAACGCGTACATTTAGTAAAACATCTTGGGAAAAGAAAATAGAACGCTATTTGATATCAGGGCACAATAGCTCCACCGTGTAAAGTGGATGGAAATATTTTGCCCTTCGGCCCGTTCCTCGTTCTCCAGCCAAATCAAAAGCCACAAATTGCCTTTAATTTGCATACACGTTCCTATTCTCACAGAAAAATGTTCTTCCCAAGCAATGTTGAATAACAAAACTTATTGCATGATTATACTTGTGTGTTCCTATTAAATTACAGTACTGCTGAGTACTGATATAAATAATATCAGAACATCAGATGGCTTCATTACGGTTGTAGAAATTCAACTTTCTTTGACTTGAAAATCTATTGATATCTGAAGCGCTCGTTCGCTTCGCTCACTCGCGCATAGTAGAAGAAGCATCTTATATTTGTATCAGTAGCGGATTTACAGGGGTGGGCGTTAGGGGGTTTAACCCCCCCCCCCATTGAGCTGCCAAGTGAAAAAAAAATTGTATGGTCTCATTTTTAGTTGATGTTAGGAAAGCCAAAATGATCCTATTGCAAAATTTGTTTTAAAAACAGTGCAAAACACTACAAAACCATTAAACTTAAAATAAAAATACTATCAAACATAATTTATATACGCAATTTTCAAATATTCATACACAATTCTCAAATTTTTGGCGCGCTTCGCGCGTAAACATATAGTTTTCAAATTTTCGTCGCGCTTCGCGCGAAAACATTCACATTTGGAAAATTTTCGGCGCGCTTCGCGCGCACACATACATAATTGTAAAATTTTCGGCAACATGTGCAATTTTTTTACATTTTCTCCCATCAGCGTTCACTCTTAAAACCCTTAACAAAAAGCTAGTCCCGCCCCTGTGTATAACACAAACCTAGCTCTATGTAACAAACAGTAATTAAATCATTTCATCGGGACCGAGAATTTAATTCCGAGAACGGTTTCACGTCCGATCGTGGACGCTCTGTCAGCTAGTCTAGTTTGGTAAAGGGAAATAAATGTTATAATAACATACCAACATCCCTGTAGCAGCATCATAAAATGCTCATCTAGTACGGTAGTGGCATGATGCAAACAGATGAACCAATTTTGCTGGTTTGTGTTACATTCACACAGTGTGCATAAAAAAAGTAAACACTTAGTAAACATTTATTTTAAAAAAAAATTCTCATGATTTTGAGATTTTTTTTATATGAATATGTTACCTTGGATCTAAGCTATCTGACGACACTGTTGGTTTTGAAAGTATTTCACGCACGAGTGAGCACAACCAACTTTTGTCCAATCAGTCAAAAATGCATTTGCGCACAGAATTGTGTTCTTATAGTAACAGACCGGTTCTACAGAAGTTCTCAACTGATGTGCACAAGTATTGAATTCTCAGCATGCTCAGAGAAAACCTAATATCCTTTCTGTGACAAGAAAGACAAAATGAAGCAATGATTCAGATACACCATCGTAAAACACAAGAAAATGCCATTTTTTCATGGTCAATTCACAGTTCATCTTGCAAACATGACATTTTCTTCTTTTTAGTGGGGTGTATCTGAATCATTGCTTTGTTTTTGTCTTTCTTATGACAGAATTGATATACATGTGTAAGCTCTTCTCTGAGCATGCTGAGGATTCAATACTTATGCACATCAGTTGAAATCTTCTGCAGCATCGGTCTGCAAGGCATTAAACATTGATCATAAGAATGCAATTCTGTGCGCAAATGTATTTTTGGCCGATTGGACAAAAGTGGGCAGTTCTCACTCATGCGTGAAATAATTTCAAAACCAACAGTGTCTTAAGATAGCTTAGGTCCATGGTAACATATTCATATAAAAAATAATCTCAAAATCATGAAAAAATTTTTAAATAATTTTTTTACTAAGTGTTTACTTTTTTTAATACACACTGTATAGACGCATGAACAAAAATAAACATCCTTTTATCCAAGGAATCGGTGAATTTACAGAAAATGAAGAATCATAAGTAGAACATGCAAGTAGAATCATCAAGTAACCATTATTAAAGGCAGTTCTTAAGAGTTTTTCTTATTTATTATGAAAATAGGTATGAGTATGATGGTTTCCAACAATGCAGCGGGCTGAGTGAGCTCAAAAGAAAATGATGGATTATTCGAAGATTTACTGCTCATTGGAAGTGCGTCCTCTACCGATCGTGTTCGTTATAAATCCATTGCAGGGACCTCGCTGTTATTGATGAGACTGTGTTTCGAAGAAGCCAGGTAAATGAGCTTATCTCCCGCTCGCAATCACAATGCAATATCCAGCGAAAGAAAAGGCATCGGACAAAAAAGTGAAACTGGGGCAAGGTAATTTGCATAGTTATCGATTGTGTGGTTATTCAGCCCTTTAAAGCTTAAATCAGTCAACGGGGGTCTGTTTGCCCGCAGTCCATTAAGTGAAACACAATTACGTATCTAAGATGGCGTGATGTACTCTTTTGAGTTGGTTCGAGTTTGTATCAACCTTTTTGCAGCTTGAAAGAAATTAGTCATCGCTAAAAACACCTGTCTCGATGTATTATTCAATTGTAATAACCGCAAAAAGCCGGTATTTTTCGGTTTATTTCATTTCAATACATCATCCATTCAAACGACAATATGTTAGATAAAAATTAAATTTTCCTCAGATTTTTTTACCCTAATTCGCCATCACATTAATTGTGATGAAGGTAAACTAGAACACACAAAAACGACAAAATTTGACAAGATTCATTTATACAATTTCTCTATTCGTCACCTCATGGACGAATTTCTTTTTATTCATTTTCTTTTACATAGATTCATAACTCGGAAAATTCTATTTTTCCTTTTTTGTTGTTGAAATTTGAGAAAATATTTTCAAGTTTTATCCCCACAGAAATGCACGCATATTAAACAGTCTTGGTCCTAACATAGTGTTCACAAATCGCTCACTACTACGAATCAGTGACTTTTCCTGTTCACATTTTAATAATTTTGAAATTGTGTGTAATTATATGATTCGGATTAATGATTTGAGTTATCTTTTTTTTCTGTCATTTTCCTAATACCTTCCACCTTTCCTTATTTTTTTATTCGTTCTTTCTTCCTTCTTTCCTTCGCGTTTTTGTTTTTTGTTTGTTCTATTTTTTCCTTTTCTTCTTTTGTATCTTGTTCTTTGTTTTTTTTCTATGTATTTACAGTTCTTTCTCTCTGTTTTGAATGAGATTATAATATTATATAAGAATGCGTTCGTGTGTGATTTATCATTTACTTTCCCCTTATGAAAGACAGACACACAAAAAGGGACAGCGTCGATAAATTCGCACAACAAAGCTTGTATGATTCTTGTGAAAACTGAGTCTGTTTTTATAAGATAAGAAATTGTTCATTTGCAGTTTGAAATTGAAGATGTACTACAGATGTACGACCCTTTTGGCTCTGATGTTCTAGCTAGATGCACGGAATGGTTGCTCTGATAGTCTGATTGTAATAAAAGCGAATGACAACCAGCAGTTGTGGAACTGAAATGCATGTAATGACAAAGTGGATACTTCTTGTACTTAAGCAGTTTAGGAAAGTGCGTACAGCTACTAACTTATGGAAGGTTCTTTTACACAATAATATGCCCATTACTTTTCCACTTATCTTGAATATTTCGATTGGAAAGTAATCAAGTTTTGTTGTAACATGTAGCTTAAAGCATTCCTAGAAGAAAAGGACCGTGGTAATATCTGAACAATAATCTATCTCTTTGGGCATTATCACGGCGACATAAACGTGATTGGAAAGGGAATTTAATGCGCACTAAAATAATTGCAGTGTTGCTCAAAGAAAACTGTTTATCAAAGTCTACAGATTACTGACGTGGACATGACATTTCCTAACAAAATTAATTATCAATTAATTCAATAAGCAAAATAATCTTTTGCTTTAGGCATCTTTATGTCCTAATGTGTTTAAGGTGTTTGTTAAATTTTGCTTAAAAATGTTTACAAAATACACTTTGGTATTATAGCCTATAGAAGAATGTACACATGTACAATTTAAGAGCGATTAGCAAAATACAGGGTCTGGAATTTTCTTGTAATTAAAGTAAGTGTTAAAGTTTTAATTGAAATACTGTAAAGTCGGTACCAAAATTGCTAGTGTACCATTAAGACTCTCTCCCTGTATGGTTGTTCATCATTGAGTAAATTTTATTTACAAATTGCAAATATGTACAATATTTCTTGGTATACATGGAAATTATATGCGTTATTTCTCATGCAGGCCTGTAGACAAAAATACCACAACTATAATGACCCCCGAACTGACTCAACTAATTGAGAGTGTCACACAGGCCACATAGTATTTGGTGCTTAGTTCACTTTTTTTTTTTCAAATTCGATAAAATTACTAACATTTAAATTACACAAACATGGCCTTTTCAAGAATATCCCAATTACTGAGATGATATTTTCTTGACGTTTCTGGAAGTCTGCTGTAAACAGATAAAGTGATACTATAAATTTAAATTGTGCCTATACAGAAAATACTTATTAAAGATCAGTGACATGATTGGAAGAATTAAAAATTGCATTTAGAACCAAATCGGTTGAAAGATATAACAAGTGTACACCAGCTGGAGTGGATCTCCTGGCTGGAAGGATTTGTCTTGAATCTGTTTACTTAAGGAGAATCAAACATGAACAGACCAGCATGTTTAATTTTCTCGAGGTTCGAGAGAATTAAATCCCATAGAAAGCTACCACACAAATTCGTCTGTCACAAGACATACTGATGGAAGTTATTTTAAAATGAGTCAACTTTTGACTACAGAATTTTCACAGTAGAATCCTTACATAGTTTACTTGATTCTAGAATAGTTTTTACCCCATGTTGAGGACTACCCCTAATCATGTCATATATCTTTAAGGCTTCATGTGGGTATTTAAAGGTAACGCATTCATTTTGTATTTTTTTAATTTTGTCATTTACCTTTAAGTTAATACAATGTGAAGTGTTTGTGGATAAAGATGAGGGGACTCGATATCACTGTCCTGGTAAGACAGATAGAGCTCTATATGTAGTATAGGAGAGGTATCATCACTCCGTCAAAGTGGCAGTATAGAAACTCAATTATGAAGTGATAACATTTCCCTATAGTTGATATAAAAAGGTAGACAAATAAATGAATACTTAAACACACATATCAATCCAATCAATCAATCAATCAATCAATCAATCAATCAATCAATCAATCAATCAATCAATCAATCAATCAACCAATCAATCAATCAATCAATCAATCAATCAATCAATCAATCATCAATCAATCAATCAATTAATCAATCAATCAATCAATCAATCAATCAATCTGTATCTATATCTATCTATCTACCAATATGTGTGTATGTGTGTATGTTTGTGTGTTTTTGTGTGTTTAATTGTGTATGTGTATGTGTGTGTATGTTTGTGTGTGTGTCTATGTGTGTGTTGTGTATGTGTGTGTATGTGTGTGTGTGTGTGTGTGTGTGTGTGTGTGTGTGTGTGTGTGTGTGTGTGTGTTTGCGACGGTGTCCTTGTGTGTTTATTTTCATGTATGATGTATCCTTGTGTGTCGTTTTAGGCTTGTGTGTCTAGCCACACAAGAAAACTATCACATATAGTTTCTAAGATGTCTGAATTATCATTTCTGATCAACTAAGATTTTGCCACACAAGGAAAATGTCGAAAAAAAATTCCCAAAATAATTAGTCCAAATTTTGTGTCCAAGTAGAAAACAAAATAGTGCCAGAAGACAGTTGACATCTAGAAAGCTATGTCCAACTGCTTGTGTGGCTAGACACACAAGCCTAATACGACACACAAGGATACATCTACGTAGAAAATAAACACACAGGAATAGGGCGGAATTAAGACAGCAGAAATACGTCTATATAAAGGAAAAAATGACAAGAACACAAGACACCCTATTTTTCGACACACAATACAAAGCTTTCACAAGCATCTTCGCTTTAGTAGCGCGCGCGCGTGTGTGTGTGGTGTGTGTGTGTGTGTGTGTGTGTGTGTGTGTGTGTGTGTGTGTGTGTGTGCATAATATGGCAAATCACTAGATCAAATCAATCTACATCAGATGAATCAGGAGTGCACTTCAACAAGTTTTGGGTCTAATACCGCCAATGCACTCGTAATTCTGAGCTTGCTTATAAAAAATAAGCCTTTATTTCTTCATCCTCGCATAAATTGTAGAGCACCTGACAGAAAAGGTTCTTGAACTTAATAAAAATCAATCTCCTTTTGTTTTTCCTTATGGCGAAGGAAGAAGGGGTGGGGCATAGATCATGAAACAATGTACAATTTTTTTTTGTATGTCTGACACAAACTCATTTAAAATCCAGACGTTTGTACGGGCTTGTGAATCCCCTAATTCTGCATCTCTCAATAATGCATTCGCATGTTCAGAATGGTGTCGTATCCAACGGGTTAATTTGCGCACACGTTGAAAACTACAGGAAACTCCGCATTGATGTAGACTTCCCCTACGTGTCCTCCAAACCACTGAGCGACAATTAATAATCCACAAATTGACCATTAATGGATGTATTTAACTCAATTGCGACGAGCGAGTACGTCGATAATTAATAGTAGTTCTCACATCTTAGCAGGTGGAAGACGAAGAATGGTGTACCAGTTAGCAACTAGCGCGAGGTGGCTGTAAGCCTGTCGATTCAACAAATTGTTTTCACAACATATTATTCCGTTGCTTTGATTTTTGCTTTGCGTGAAACAGTGTTGGAAAGGAGATGGAGCATTTTCATCGCTTCCCGTTGATTTGGCGATTTTTTTCCTTTCAAATCGATTTTAACATACATTAAGTTTCTTCTTACCTGATTGACTCGACGAACGAACTAGGCATGTTTTGCTCTGGCTGTCTTTTATGTCTTTATTTAAGACTTGTAACATAAATACATAAAATCTGGTAAAATTATAGCCTGAAAATGAAATAAATAGAATACATGTACATGTATTTAAGAAAGAAAATTCACTCCAAGGAATCACTTATTGGAAGCCAATTGTATCGCAGTCGCTATACGCAGTTGCATTACTTCAACATTAAAAGTAGTATAAACAAGAATTCTCCCACTGGAACACAGAAGGAAAGTTGCATCCCTCTGCACATTTTACCGACACTTCTTCATGACACCATCCTCCGAGTTAGCTCATATCCTGCCAAATGAAACAACTCATGTATGCTTAACTCGGTCTTCTGCGAGCAGTCACCCACATGCTGTTAGTTTACCCAAGTCCAACACCCAGCTTCATCTTTCCTCCTCCATCCCTAGAACAGCCAGGATATTAAACTCTCTCCCTCCAACCGTGTTTCCTGATGTCCCAAACATGGAATCGCTTCAAGTCCGCAGTTAATGCACTTTTTTTTTTTTTTTTAGTTTAACATGTATGATTGCAGTAAGATATTGATTACTTGTGATGTAGTAAAATTATATGTAATGGGCGCCTTTCATCTATTTGTTGGCACCACCAGGCCTTCAATTTATGAATAAAAAAACAGTAGGGGTGGGGGATCATGCCCCAACATAATATTGACGGATGATGTATCAGATGCCCCTCCAAATACATGCTTTGCTCCATCTTCTCTGGGATATGTTTAAGACAGTGTCAAAGGCAGGGAATCTCATTTGAAATCCTCCCATAACACAGCATATTACTCATACCCTTAGGCTATCATACAGAACTTTGACGGTGAAATCTGAAGATCAGAAATTATCTAGATTTTGAAAAATGCGCAAAAAATACTTGTGTAGTGTATATTCTAGGCACATTGATTCAAATCTCACTTAGGTATTATCTTGGACCTACAACGTCCATGGGTATATCAGGCTGATTACAGCACTCATGTAATACCAAACGGTTGTGCTGGCATGTGTCAGGTACTGAAAGGAATGCAATGTCAGCTACATGTACAAAGCTATTGCACTATGGCACTGTCTATGGAGTAAAGATACCTTTATGCACTGTCTGAAAATAGACTAGTACCATACTAGTAGAATGTTTGTCACTCGAGGCAAAAAAATCAAATCGAAGTCATACGTTTACTATAATTCCATTAAAACTGCGTTTCTAGCTCCTACACTTTGCTGAAGGTTCTTAAATAACGTTTTCCACTATATACCACTGTATTTGCACAATGTCAATTTTGAGACGTGCAAAAAAGACACCGGGCCTTTAGGATCCATTTCAGACTAAAAGGAATTGCACAAAATAAAAAAAATGCTTCGAAGTTATTATCGTTGTTGCAGTCTGTATTTCCCCTCTTCTTTTTTTTAATTACAGACATGTAAAAATAAATCTGTACTACTTAACATAAAAAATAATTTATAAATCATACTTTTGTCGATTGACGAACAAGATGCATCCAGACTCCACTGTGGAATGTTACTAATAAAAGATGTCATTTCCATACACACCACGAACTTCTTCAGCAGCATAATTATATTCCAAACTCGAATACAAAAAGAGAAAAGACCCAGACACATTGTTACTGTAAGGAAAATCAGTACAATTTATTTTTACGTTGCCAAGTAAGTTTCGCCTTGTGGACTAGAAATCCAAATCCTAGGAACGCAGGAGTGAGTATAATTCCTTGGGAGATGGAAAGAGTCGAACGTTTGTTTTAAAATTGAACACAAGTTTTGTACATCATTGCACGCATTGTGTACAATTAAAGAAAAGTTATTTCAGCAATGTTCATCCAAATCTAAACAAGCAGACTGTCCATAAGCAGATGTATTCTAATCAACATGTCTTGAATTTCTACCGATTACACTTCAATTCATAAGACAATAGTTGATTAAATTTGTTGATTAAATAAAAGTTCAGCGATGGGTTACGAACATGCTTAATCAAAACAAATATGTTTCGACTTTAGTTCCCTTTAGAATGTAAATACACTGGTGTCCAGAAGAAAATACTTTTTATTAAAAAAAAAAGTTTCAGAATTATTGTGACTGTTAGACTTTGATTTACTAGTCTACCTTCATATCTGAATTATACCTTATCAGAAAGATCAGAGTCTGATCTTTCTGATGAGGTATAATTCAGATAACTTTAACACCTTATTAACCCTTTGGATGCTATAATGTAGTCGAAAATCTCGGGGTCCCCCCCTCCGAGATTTTTCATTAATTAATTTAAAAAAAAAAAACAAAATAAAGACATTCAGAATCTGTTATTGGTGTGATATGACCTTTGGGCATAAAGCTTTCAAATTAAAAAAAAAATACGCCAAAACCAAACTTGGGAATTAAGTTTGATTCACAAGAAAACAATCACAATGTAAAAAAGTAATCTTCTTTATTCGTGTATAGCAATTCACGATATCCCCTCTCAATACTAGCTACATTCTTTTATATCCACTTGGCAAGATCTTCTGAGTTAAAATGGTTCCTATAAGAATTATAGAGTGCAATATATTTATAGAATTAATTTATGCTTACTTTGTCGTATTGAAATGGCTTATCATCAAATTATGATCAAATCTTACGTCAACATTAATTGAAATGCAGCAAATGTTATGCCGAATGAATATAATTATACCGTTAATC
>JZLH01S0577164.1:11102-22973 GCA_001188425.1 Eucidaris tribuloides | reverse complement strand
CTTAACTTCTATGACAGCACTATCCCTCAGCACATTAATAACTGGCAAATTTTAATTCAACTCACATCAATATAATGTGGACAATCCGACATATGAAAAGTTTATTATATCACGTCTACACTGAAAGCAATAATTCTTACCCTGGAAAAGGCATTTCAGTGCAAAATATTTCAAAGAAAACGGCCATAATGGTGGGATGCCGGATGCAGGAATTTTATTGCGCTCAGTGGACATGATTGGGAGAAATCCCAAAATGCCTTTAGCACAAACTGGTTGAAAGATATACCTGGATACCAGCTGGAGTGGATCTCCTGGCTGGAAGGATTTGTCTTGAGTTTGTTTACTTAAAAAGAGAATCAAGAATGAACAGGGCAGCAGTTTAATTTTATTAGCACAATAGATTTAATCCCCATAGAAAGCTGCACTACAGATTTGTCAGTACAAGGTATGGGTTGTTTGACAATCAGGGTACATATTGCCAAAAACCATTATATGACTTCACTGAAAAAAATGAATTCACTTCTTGCTGTAAACTTTCATACCCAGCAATTGGCCACTGCACAGTCTGTCTAGAGCAGCGAAGAAACTGTTTGAAATGGACAACTCAGGTACAAATTATGTATGTTTGTGTCAATTTTGAACAATTTCACAGTCTCATCTGATCTTTATGAATTTATGAACATTATCATTAATGACACTAATGACAATTACAAATCAGGGAACCTAAAGTAAAAACTGAGTCTAGCTTATTCAAATTCCAAACCCATGTGAGATGGTGACATGTTAATAAATTATGATGCTGCATCAAAATCTGGAAGGAAATTCCATCAAAATTGTCCTTTCCGAATTTGATGTAAATATGGCATACCTAGAGATTCCCAAGCACAACATTTTGTTATCGTAAAAAAACAAGTCATATATATCCTTCAAACCTGTTACATTCACTTTGTCCATACTCCTCAACTTTTCATTTGGTAAACATTACAAAGTCGCTAGTTGGAATTCCGTCAAAAAGTGTCCTCTCCGAAAAAACAGCCGTTCCGACTCATTTTTTGACATCATATATTCCGACTAAAACTTATTTGAGGGTATGGATATTTGACATACAAAAGCACACTTACTATGTCTATCTGTAAATAAACCAGGACTGCTGTATCCCCCTTTTTATGATTTAGTACACAAAACTTTATGGGCAATTCCGTGAATTATTGGACAAATCACAAATTATATAAATTGGTCTATCTTGAATCGTATAACATTTTAATGGTTTGAATGGGTATGAATCATGAAGAAACAATGGGGCACATCATTTCTACTCTAAATTTTATGTCTTCAACAGCACCCTCCAGGAGAACCAGAACCATACATGAAACACCACATGTGGGACTAGTATGACTAAATCTCAGTTTTATGAAAAACTATCATTTATTCTGCAGTTTTTTCCATGCCAATAGCCTCTTCTCATTGTTTCAAAAGTAATAAAGCCCCACATATGCATACTAAATCTGAAAAAGACATGAATAAACGCAAATTTGTGTGGATGGACAAAATGTAACGTAACTAACTGTAACGTAACTAACCATGTTTTTGATGTTGTAGTTAAAAATGAAAAGATTTTTATCAATAAGTTATATATTATACATGTATGACTTATCAAGATGCCAGAAATAGCATGAATACCACAGTTTGTCTCACTTGAAAACAGGTTGAGGAAACTTTGAGGACAAAGACTTGTCATTTTTTTCCATGTCCTCTTTACGTAACGTAACTAACCATAATTAAAGTTCTTGTTATTACCCACTGAAACATGTCTCATGATTTTGCTTGATGTTGTGAAGTAGGTGCCAGTCTAAAGAATTGACAGTACCAAAATGGAAAAATAATATGAAAGCATATTCATGTAAGAGCCAAATGTTGAGTAAAGTTTGTCATAAAGTGTAACGTAACTAATCACGGAATTGCCCTTATATACCCACATCATTTTTACTAATAACATGCAAAGGCTGGAGAAAAAATTGGGTGGACTTGACGCCTCCAAATTTTATAGTTTTTATATATGACCTATTTGCTACACAAAATAGAAAAAATTGAAGGAAAAAAAGAAACTTGATTTTTGACCCCCTGTGAGACTAATTGATGTACCCTGATTGTGAAACAACCCGTATACTGATGGACATTATTTTAAAATGAGTCAACTTTTGACTACCGGTACAAAATTTTCACAGTACAATTCCTGCATAATTTACTTGATTGTAGATTAGTTTTTACCCCAAGTTGAGGACTACCCCCATCATGTCATTTACCTTTAACTTAACAAATCATGTGTATAACTGTATATAAAAAAATCATGCAAATATGTGTGTGCAAAATGATTTAAGTACATGTAGTCAACAGATTTATATATTTTTTTTTTGGGGGGGGGGGGCCATTTTTATGTGCATTTATGGTAGTAAGTATGTGTTCACTTTTATGTTTATGATGTGTTAGTAATTAATGGTAATTCTAAGAATAGGGAATCAAGTTTGAAACAGAGCTAAGATAGATTTTGATTTGGTTAACCCTCTTTGTACCTGCGAAGTCTATAGCAGGTCTCCCTGATTTTGTAATTGTCCATTAGTGTCATTAATGATAATGTTCATAAATTCATAAAGGATCATATGAGACTGTGAAATTGTTCAAAATTTGACAGCAAACATACAATAATTTGTACCTGAGTTTTGTCGATTTCAAACAGTTTCTTCTTCAGTGCTCTAGACAGACTGGTGCAGTGGCCATTGCTGGGTTTATGAAAAGTTTACAGCAAGACAGTGAATTCATTTTTTCAGTGAGTCATATAATGGTTTTTTGGCAATATGTACCCTATTGCAAACACCCATACCTTGTACAGACAAATCTGTAGTCGCGGCTTTCTATGGGGATTAAATCTAAATTGTTGCAATAAATTAAACTCGCTGCCTGTTCATTCTTGATTGCCTCTTTTTAAGTAAACAAACTCAAGACCATCCTATCCAGCCAGAGATCCACTGCCAGCTGGTATGCCATTGGTATATCTTTCAACCAGTTTGTTCTAAAGGGCATTTTGCATTTCTCCACAATTCATTCACTGAGCTTTAAACATGGATGACTTGGCAACTTAACTGCATGAGATCATAAACATTTTTCTGCAATAAAATTCTGCATCCGGCATCCCACATTATGGCGCGTTTTCTTGAAATCATTTGGCACTGAAATGCGCCTTTTCCCCAGGTAAGAATTATTGCTTTCAGTGTAAGACTGACTATAATAAAGTTTTCATATGTCGGAGTTGTCCACATATATGTGTGAGTTGAATTAAAATTTGCCAGTTATTAATGTGCTGAGGGATAGTGCTGTCATAGAAAGTTTAAGAATTGTATTTTTAAAATCAAAAGTGCACTAATAAACTTAATCATTTAATTAAGTAAGAAAAGAACGGCCTCAAAAGTGGGAAATTGAGAGTTTCAATATGCCCAATGGTTTGACTTTCAGTTTTCATTTTATGTTCTGTATTTTTGGGTTCGTGCGGAGATCTTACTGTAGTGCCCAAAGTTTTCTGCTTTCTTCTGCTTTACAAACCTCAAAATCTGCTTCTTAATCTTCCGCTTTCTAATTTCACCAGTTTTGAAATCCATTGAAAACTCAGAAAGACTTTTTTCTTATTTCAAAATGCATGGAAATAGTGAGAAATTGATTGCCTAATCTATGAGCGCATTTGAGAACCAATTAAGAGTATACTTATGTTGTGATTAGAACTAAAATTTCTTTGTCAAATTCACTTTTTATATGGTGAGTTGTGGGGCATTAATTTTTACTTTTTTTCCGAAAAACTGCGTTTTCGCGCTTTTGAGCGGGCCCGTTTTCCGCAATTTTCGCGAAAACTTTGGGCACTAATCTTATGGCTGCGGCGCAGTGTGTGTCTGTCTGTCGTGTGTGCATGCATTCATCTGTCAAACCTTTTGGTATCGGCACTATTTTTATTATTGTCCTCAACAGCAGTAGGAAATACACTGGGCGACGGGCGATTTAACCCCACAAAATTAAACAAAATAGCCCCTAAAATATCACTAAAAGCCCTCAATTTTCCGTTGTTGGGGCCCCGCCCCCCCCCGCGCCTCCGGCAGAGGCCGCCCGGCGCCCCGCGCCCCGGCGCCCCGCGCGGCCGCCGCGGACGCGGCCGCCGCCCCGGCGGTAGCGGCGGCCCAAGGCCCCCGCGCGCCGGCACGCCCGCCCCCGGCACCCTGCCCGCGATGACGGCGCGCCGCCGCGCACCCCCGCGAAAAAAATTTTCAGACACAATTGGCCGGTTCAATCGTAATAACATACTAAATCACTCAACTGGCTTGAAAGTAGCCCCACAAAATAAAATTTAATGTCCTGACCTGTCCCATAACTCTTCAATTCAATGCCAATTACAACACTTGGTGTGGGGCTCACAGTGCATTATGGGAACACTACATTCGATATGATACTGTGACGGGTCACATGTGAGTCAAAGGTCATGTGAATGCGACTCTCAATTCCTTTGTGGAATCCACTTTTGAGAATCATTTTTTTCGTTTTGTTCATGACCATCAAAAAGCGCCAATTACAATCAGAATTTGGGTCATAGAGCAAGCACTTGATGGAACCTACACTTATGATACTTGGGACAGGTCTAAAAGTCTGTCCATATACAATTATGCACATTTGGGTGTTGTTCGCTTATAAAACAAATTTTGAATAATCATAATATATATATATATATAGAAACTCTGATATAAAGTCTGCGACTGGGTATAATTAACACAACACAAATGCTAGCTAGCATGTAGCTTGTGCCCTTTGTACGTCAATCGTGTCCTGAAATTATACATTGAGACTGCCCCAAGAAAATATATTTGAAGATAGTAAACTTGTGTTTAATATAGAGGAAGAAGATAAATCACAAGGCTGTGATTTGTGTTCCTCAGATGTTAATCCTCTTGTGTACACCTTTTTACAAGAAGCCGGTGTGTTATAGTACACTATAACAATGTTCATATAGATATTTACAGATATATACATAAGATATAAATGCTAATTGTTAATATATATGTATACTGGTATGTACTAGGTGTAAAGAACACAATGTAAGGTGACCTAAGAGATGTAGATAGATATAAGTTGGGATAGAGATATTATTATATTAGAAAAGAGACAGTGAAAAGAAAAAAGGAAGGAAGCAAAAAAGTAGAAAAAAGAAAAGAAGAAAATTTCTGGCACTCTCAATTTACAGCTAGTTTTCCTCACTTTTTGTAACTGAATCTTAAGCGAAATGAGTATGTAATATTAAGACCATGAGTTATATATTTTTATTATATATATTAGCTCACAATGACGAATGTGTACATTGTATTTTAGTGAATCTTAATAGGAGATAGAGAGATAATATAAGAGGTTTGCATATAATATATGAAAATGTCATTCTCAATTGGCATCAAGATTGGGAGAGGAGAGAGAGAGAGAGAAGAGAGGGGGGGGGAAAGGGGAGAGGGCAGGGGCTTGACTCCTGCAATGAAATTTGATCATCGGTTGAAACTTTTTTGTGTGTACAGTAAATAGATATATTATATGCCGCCCCCCCACCCCCAAGTTCGCTCCTTCGTTTCTGGCCCCCAATATGATTTTGGATCATCAACCATGACTTGGTAGAGTTGCAGTTGTCAAACTGTGACATTGGCACTCCAAGGCCTGTGGTCACAGTCTGCGGCACTCCTGGGCCGCGCCGTAAGGGTTAATGGCTGTAACGGTTAATTGAATAAGGCACAGCTGAGTAATAGTCAGCGCATTGCCATTACACTTCTTACAAGTACACCAACTCCACAGAGCTATTGTAACTTTCTATGGGCATTGGCAACTTTGCAGCCATCACTGGTTAAAAGGTGACTTCAGCTTCACTGTAATTACAGTTTTTTCTCTGTTCACACTACAACCACAACAAACAAACTGTTCTAGTAATTAATCTGCAAGTACTCGCAGACTGTATTTCGATGACGATGTTAATTGAAGTGAGAGGTGCAGCGGATGCATTAAAATGTAGCATACTTGAACCTAAGTACGTACAGCTTACTAGCACTAGGCTATGATGCACACTGGATAGTCGGAGCTCTAGATCTTCTATTAAACTATAAGAAACCTCAGTATTATAAAATAAATAAAATTAATAGATAATAAATATTGTGATTTGCTGCTAATAAGTTGCTTTTCAGCAAATGCAATTTATTGACCAGTCATATCTTTCAGCATAAGTCTGAAAGCGTAACTTAAATTTTTTCCCGTTGATACCCACCAACGGTGTTCACACGTAAGTGCATCGTATTACACTTATACCCGACATGTTTATGCACCAATAAAGCTATACCACGTAATTTACTGGTAATCGCGAGGCTAAATAGCTACGGAAATGGTGTGGTCAAAGTTGTTGTCGGTCGTACTCTGACACAAAATTGCGCAAAAATGTGAACTGGTAAACAATGAACAGTCGAGGCCAACATGACATCACCAGTTTGGTTAGCTTAAAGTGATAAGGCAAACCTGTGGAGCTGTCAATTTAAAAATTGTCAGCATTTGATATCTACAGCGTACAGTAGTGAAGTGTTTCATCATGGACAAGTAGACACCCCTCAGCATATAAAAAAAGTTTGGAAAGTTACACTGGCCAATGCAAGTTTATGGCATGAATAAACAATTAAACTTGGGGCGAGTTTTAAATAGGCGTTGGTGTACACACAGTAAGTCTATGGGAGAAAATGGCAGGGGTTGGAAAATTCCCGCTCAACTACGTATTTTCACTTTTTTAAATCACTAAATAATGCATTCTGATATACAATTTTTTTCAGGCGTCACTTTTTAAGATACCTTATCAAGACGACAAGTGTAGGCATGGGGAGCACATGTAGCTCAATTTTTTAACTGTGTAAATGTTAGCTCATCCTATTAAATTTTTCTGTTGATGCCACGCACCGCTGTCCACACTATGTCGGATTGAGCACTTATGCCCTACATAAGGGGAGTACGCGCGGGTGAGTTACTGGAATAGCTAATAGGCAGACCGGAAATGGTGTGTGTCCAGTTGTTTATCCTAGCGGGTCGTAACTCTGACCGGGCCAAATTGCGGCGAATGTGAATACTGGGGTAAACAATGAAAAGTCGAAAGCAAGAATGACATCACCAGTTTGGGATTAGCTTGAAGACACTTTCACAACATTATCAGTAAGTGACCTTTAAAGAAAACTTGTCTGAAACTTTATGCTATCTGACATATCGACCAGTGGTGAAAGAGCTTGTAGGGGAATGGAACATTTACATTGACCTTGAATTAAATTGGCTAAATTGGTGCCAATTAGACATGTTTATGTTACTTTAAATCTTATGAAAATCTGACGGTATTTCAATATGAAAGCAAATTTCTTGAAAGTATAATGTTATACCAGGCAATTACAGCTAAATTGAATGCATCTTGTAGAAAATTTTATTCTCTTGTATTTGACCGTTTATGGCACCCAGTTCTATGGATTGCTGGTCCAAACCTTGGTGTATGCTTCGTAAAGGTGCAAACCACTCAGTATTCCTCCATTTTGACGCCCAAACAAAAGATGTTGTCCACTTATTACTCCATCAGCGCCAGTTACTAAAAATATAGCAGTTCAATTAAAACTCCAAGTCATTTTTTGTCATGCTTATGTAGCGCCTGCCTGCATTTCCTTCAAGCATGTTATTTGTGTAAATGCTGTTGATCTGTTTGTCTGTGAGCGCTAATGTGTGGTGTGTGAATGCACACATACATACATAACATACATACATAATACATACATACTACATACACTACATACATCATTACATACATACAATGTACATGTGTAATTGTGTATGAGTTTGGTGTATGCTGTGTGGTGTGTGTGTGTGTGTGTGTGTGTGTGTGTGTTGTGTGTGTGTGTGTGTGTGTGTGTGTGTGTGTTGTGTGTTGTGTATGTGATACTGTATGTGTGCCCTCTGTACCCAGGTATGTGTGTGTGTGTGTTTGTGTGTGTGTGTTGTGTGTTTGTGTGTGTATGTACTTGCATGTGTGTGTGTGGGTGTGTGTGGTTTGTGTATGTATGTTATGTCGCATGTCAGGGGATTAGTTTGTGTGCTGTGATGTATGATTGTTTGTGCGTGTATGTGTGTGCATGTGTGTGTGTGTGTGTGTGTGTGTGTGTGTGTGTGTGTGTTTGTGTGTGTGTGTGGTGTGTGTGTGTGTGTGCTGCGTAGTGTGTGCGTATGCTTTGTGTGATGTGTCTTTGTGTGTGTGTTTCTGGTGGCCTGTTTTGTTCATGTGTGCAGGCGATTTGTGTGTACTGTGTTCATCGATACCTGGTTGCCAGGTTAGCCTCCTACAAAACAACCAGGCTTGTTGTGAAATCGAGAGCAAGTCATTGTCTTCTAAACCAAGTTCACCGGTGACTGGCAAGCAGACTGTCCACGGTTATAGAGCAATGGGCGATAGATGGTGACGACAGGTAAGTTTCTTTGAGAATTCTGAAAATATTTTCAGAGATGATTTCTTCTGGCTGGTAATCATAAGTTATTTAGATTTTTCACAAGTAAGTTCTTGATGTTTACTTTCAAGTCAATAACTACATGCATTTGCTACAACGCATAAAAGCCAGACCTTCCAAGTTTACTCTTCTGTAAAATGAGCTTGATTGTTATTCTATAAAAAGCAATTTTCTCTAAAAAGGCATGAATGGAGTGGGCGCAGTAATTACTTAGCAATTCAATGAACTGTAGCAAAAATTAATAATGCTGAACATGTGTGTATTCAATTGTTCTAACTGTAAGGCAGTGGTAAGGGAAAATTGACCTTTCAAATTGATCACAATGTTTAAGTTAAACGACAAAATATTGTTTAGCAAATTACTTCGCATCTTAATGTGGCACTAACTGAACTACTTCACATATCTGCATATGGTGTGTAGGGCAGTCATATGTGTGTAGTTGATAATTCGCAGTACAAAATACAGGCATGTACATGTAGCAAGATTGTCATGGCGATACCAAGAATCTTATTCTGCTGAAATGCAACGCTTTCAACTGTGATTCAATTTTAAATGTCATTCATTGAGTAATCCTTGTATTTCTTTCAGAGCTGTATATTTTGGGTTATTCCCACAAACTGTTAACTACCATGAAAACTGGGCGTTTTCGTGTAACCTAAAAACGTTGTTTAAAAATCTTTTTGGAAAAAAACCTGTTGGTATCCTTGAAATAATTGTGGCCAAAATGGTTGTGTTCATACCAATAGTTTGGAATTTTTTTTTCTTTGCAGCCATTGCACTTCTAGTCAACATACTTTCAGGTATAAAATGGTACTATAAACTTTGTCCATTTTATATTTAGCTTTTTGAAATGTAATAAGATATATGTTTTTTTTTCTATTTATTTCCGAGATCTCATAAAAAGCATCAAAAAATAATCAAGGAACATGAGTGAATATGACAATAACAACCACATTGAAATTTTGTCAATCCAACAGTCCAAATATGTCCGTGCAAATTTCTGGAATACAGTGATCATGCTTTTGCAGCGAAAATAGTTAGTCTCGCAACTAAAAGGTTGTAAAGAGCTTTGGAAGCTTTCAGGCAGTCGGTTAGCTGTCGTTAACTTTCATTGCAGTAAACTAGACTTTCTTTATGGTGTAAATTAGACTGTCAGGAACATCAGTCTGTGTATTGCTGCAAGTGTTGTTGACATTCGCTGTTATGAGAAAAATGCTTCTGGTTTACAGTATTTACATCTCATCAACACTCCATGTTTTTGTTTACCATGTTTAGAACAACAAAACACATTCAATGTGATTGGAATGAAAGGGATGTTGTTTAGGTATTTTATGATTTATTTTAGTCCTGTTTATATATTTATTCTTTTTCTTATATTCTTTTTATTGATTATATACTTCTTATTTATTCATCTATTTTTCTTGAAACAATTGATTTATTTCTTATGGTGGTTTACCTCTTCAAACGCCACTAACTCTGAGTGCCTAGCAGAAAATTGAACATACTAAACTTTAGTAGTTTGTTATAATTTTAATTTTAGAGGATTTTTATCTAGGAATTGTCACTTATTAATTGTTTGAAGTAGGCCCAAAATGAAGGAGAGATGCTGATACTCGATTCTTAAAGGCACTGTATACAATGTTTCTAGTTTAAAAAAATCTGAGCTAAATGATTCCCATGCTACTAATGTCTTTGATAGCAGTCTAAAAATGAAGCCTGTATAAATTCAGTGTAAAACAATCATTAAGTGCTAATAAAAAGCTGAAATCATTGAGACCATTCCAGCTTTTCCTCCATAGACTGGCTGTGTTGCAGAATTTCCTATCGCCCGATATAAAAAATTAATGTGCAATCTTTGTATCTGCAACATAATTGTACCTAGTCGACAGCATAAGATATGTCGACAGCAAGGTTCGATCAATTTTTAAACAGGTCTGCACAGTGTTATATAGTGTTTTCAGCTAAAGAAGTTCAAAGATAAAGAAAACCGTCTCAACTTATCTTTGGATTTGAGATACTTTTCGAAAAAAGGCATTTCATGCATTGTTACTCCGTTTTGCATTTGTGTTTCTTTCATTTCACACCATTCCAGCCTGACAACAATGTCAATGTCAGCAGTTTTATTTTCGCTACTTATCAACAAAAATTAAAAATATCGCAGATTATATCCCATCTAAATAAATGCAAAAAGAACAGCTAATAGTAGGCCCTTACATGTCAATTTGATGGCTCATGATGTAGCCAGAAAGTTCATGAATAATTTTTTTTTTGTCGGATAGTAATGTTTAAACACATCAGGTAAAATAAGTGTAAAGATTGTGTCAGGGATGTGCAAGGTCCATTACTTCTTCATTATCAATACCGAAACGGTAAGTTTGAGCTACTTAGAAATGGTGTGTTGAAACGTTTGAGATCCATACAGTCAATGAATTTGTTGTTATATTTAAAAAATCCCCAAAAAAAGACTAAGTGAGACGAACATGATAGCCGAGAATGTTGTTTGCTTTCCGTGAGTTTAAATTTTGGTCAATTACGAAGTAGCGGTTATGTGTAACCGGGGTCGTAAGACCAGCGGAGCGCAGCTGATTGGATTAAAACGGCTAAAAACTCGCACAGTGAACAGTTGAAGAAGAGCGCGCTGCATGGGCGAAAGAGAGTTGTGGTAGAGAACAGGAAAAGCGTGCACGTCGGCGTCACGGATATTTGTTTAAAAGGCTTCAAGAGCCATTATTGAAGAAAAGGAGATGCAGTATTGCCAGTTCCACAGACCTTCACCAAAAGCTGAATATTTTACCCGCCAGTCTCTATGAGAGGGTTTTTATTTATAGTAAATCTGTACAACATTGAGAGAGATTTCAGCTGATTTCCATTCATTTAGATTTTTTTGACGTGGCCAAAACAATGACACAATCTTTAAAACATGGCTCATAGTAGGTATGACGGTGAGACCGTCGCTCTTGGGACTTAAAGGGTGCTGGTCGGACATGCCGGATTCTCCATGATAGCAGCCAGTAGCGAATTGTGACAATGAATCATCAGGCAGGCGTGTTTCTACAGGAAAGATAGTGGGAAAACGTTTATCTTTTCGAATGAAACCGTATCGCCACTTAACAACACTGTTTCTACAGAAGCGAAATAATCGATTAACTCGATCGCGCGTCGCAAATAACGCATCAACGCGGAAATTATGGGAAATTCAAAAACCATATAAATGACCTGCAGCGAGCATGCATTGTGGTATAATGAATTAGGTCCAAATTGGCAGTCAAGGCACGTATTTTCACACACATGTGGACGT
>JZLH01S0577145.1:0-12960 GCA_001188425.1 Eucidaris tribuloides | reverse complement strand
TAAAGATAGTGTAGTGGATGGCCATGTCCCTACCCCCACCCCCACCCCACCCCATCAACTTACCCAAAGACAGCATAGTGAAGGGCCGTGTCTCCATCTTGGTCTTGTAGTTCTAAATTGGCCTTGCCCATATGAAGAACCTTGACGACCTCCAGATGACCCTGATGGCAGGCCACTTGAAGGGCTGTCTTCCCTGACACCCGAGAGTTGACCTAAAACATGAGAATCCTTCATTGATGAGTACAGAATGACTTATCATATTCAATCAACAGCAAGATATGATGACATAAATGGTACCCCGGGGTACCAACTAGAAATCCGCCATTTTGTTGTAAATTTTTTTTTTTTTTTTAGCACTGTACCCTGGGTTACAAAATTATGTTAAAGTTACGTAATAAGTGTGAAAATAACGAGCTTAGCTTCATTTTTACCCATTTTTTGTAAGTTTATGCCTTTTTGTTGTACACTTGCGTAGCCTCTACATCATAACCACTGATTTCAGTGATCCTAACTGAACAAAATACATTTTTGGACACAAGAGGGCGCTGCACAATGCGGTACACCGGGGTACAACGGTACCCCAGGGTAGCGCATGGTGCATCATACAGGGAAAGGAGGGGTGACACCTATGTACATGTAGGCATGATACATTCAGACAATCAAGAAGGGTTAAGTTGTGAGACAGCGGCCCTAAACGTGCTGATCCAAGACTATAAACCACCAACTTTAACTCTTACATGTACATACAAGATGACTTATGCAATTCTCATTTCCAAGAGAGTGTAAACTATAGCATCTAAAACAAAGAATACGGCAGATACAAGCAATTATACAAGGGGGGGGGGGTTGCAAACATGCTATATAGCCCCCCAAAAGTCAAATGAAGAGCAAAACCAGAGGGTTCATCAACTATCTGTAAAATATTCCTTATAGTACAAACAATTTTCAGACGAAAGAAAAAAGTATCACAGCCATATAGAGGGAGATCAGTGGCTGGTAATTCTAATGGTTTTCTCTATTTCCCCATCAAACCGGGGGCACAGACCATGGCACTCTTCAAAAAAAAATTCTGTTAACTGTATAAAAGTGCACAATGCTTTCTATCGACAATCATCAATGTCCTCCTAGTCAGTTTTAATAACAGACTTTCCTATAGGTCATATGTTATGTTTGTTCTCATTTTCTATCAAACCTCAGCATGGGATGCGTAAGAAAGATCTAAAATCTGCCAAACAGGTCATATACGTCCAGTTATAACGAGAAGTGACTAAAACTGCATTCCTGCAAGAATTATTATCATTAGAATTCATGGTATTAGTGGTCTTCTTGTAGAAAAGCAACACTGACCCATTCTGGGTGCTTGGCTATCAGTTCAGCCACCACTCTCTGGTTTCCTTGGGCTGCCTCGCTGACTAGACGATCTAGGCTGTCATTGGGGGTCCGTATCGTTAAGAACTGCTCCAACAACTCGTGTAGATTACCTTTAAAACAAGATAACATGGTAAATTTCTCTCAGTCAATGGATCAAACTTGCTATATATACATAAGTTCCACTAGTCATATCAGCTTGTCATAGACAGGAGAGTGATTCTAGCAAACTTTACGAACGGTGAACCTGTTGACAAGATAAACCCATTGGAACAGCAGAGGAATCCTACACGTATGTCACTTACTAGCAGTATGAACCAACAATTAAAATAATTAGTAACAAGTGAATCAGTAAATCATGCAATAGGTAATATGTATCTCCGCCCCAAGTGTATGTCTGTGGGATGCTTTTAAGTTCTGAAACGTCTACTTTAAAACAAAGTTTCTGCCAAGTTTCAAGGAAGTTTCCAATTCATCTACATAACATGTGCCAATCAAATAATACAAACATAATCAAAATTGTTAGAAACATAATGATAAACAAGCCACTTTTGATTTTTAAAAACAATTGATTAAATAATAATTGCAGGGCCCTGTGGGAGACCAGTGTTGGTCACTGAAGTGGCTATCACGAGTAAAATGACATTATTATCACTATCATTACCATCATCCCATGTATCAATCAATCAACCTTACCTTGTAGTTCCTCTGCCCTGTCAGCCGTCATGGTATTATTGAGGTCAGGTTTATTTGACCTTTCAACCGGGGTCACACACAGAGGGTTGATGGTCCACACCTTGTTTTCTACCGATACTCTCAAATCACCATCAGAATAGATCTTTAGTACTTTTCCAGTTTTACCAAGTGCCTGGGATTGGGACAAAATAAGAAATCAATGACAAAATATAAGGGTGAGAAGTAAATAAATCAGAAGACACATAGACTACTACATTCCACTATTTTGCAAACACCAACCCAAATCTTGTGGACTTTTCCAGTGCCAGTAAATGTTTCTATGGCACAACATGAAATGCAGCTACTAGTATACATCCTACAAAATAAAGTTTTAATTGATTAATTAATCAATACATTAATCAATTAATCAACAAATTTACGGTCACATGAATTTGTATTTAAATAAAGGAAGACCAACCATTTGTGATCAATTCAAAGCCTCTGAGGCCTGCATTTGCTATCCAATTCCAGTGGTTGGTTTCCACTGTCTACATTACTATTTAACCATATTTCCCGACAAATTGTGGCGTGTTTTAATTGTTACAAATAAGTACTTCAACATATACAGAGATGCCAACCTTCAGTACTTCAAAATCGTACTAAACATGCCTAAAAATCATATTTTCTTAACAAAAGTCGTATTTTGTTATAGACTACAGTGCACTCTCGTTATAAAGAAGTCCTTGGGACCCATAAAATTTGTTCTTTATAATGAAATTTCTTTATATCAGGATTTCAAAAACAATACAATACAAAGGAAATCCAAGATATGGGACCAGAGATTTTACTTCTTTATAATGAAATTTTGTTATATCAGTGTTCTTTATAATGAGAGTGCACTGTATATAATTGTTGCAACTCAGACCCAGAACATGCAGAAATATGTTTCCAAACTACTCACCTCAAAATCAAAGGCAAATTGCTCCTTCTCTTCAGTCTTTGACTTTAAAAATACTTCATTTTTTTCTTCTTCAGTGTCCAAACTATTCCTCATCATGTCTTTTTTCTTGCTATTCTTGGTTTGTACAATACCATTTAGGGGCCAACTTGACCGTAACTTCCGACTTGCACTCCCGTTGATAAGTACCATACACACTAACACCAATTTATATGAATGGGACTGAAGAACTTCTTCCACACTAAGTCTATCAGAAAGAGATCTCAGAAATGCGTGCGTGCTAGCAGCACACACGCACTTGATAGGTCAATGTACAGCACACATGGGGATCACAGAGAGATCATCACACTTTCGCGTGCGCACACTGCAAATACATTACACAATATACAAACTGCATGCACATATGTGCGTGTAAAGATCACATATATGGAAAGCCAACAGGACAAAAACAGGACAATGACAGAAAGTCAGGAAATCATATTTTTGATGGCCAAAATCGTACTGCCGTATATTGGGTGAAAAAACGTAACGGTTGGCATCTCTGCATATACTTCGACAACAATCACTCCAGTGATACTATAGAAATGATTAGGGTTTTGATATTTGCTAGAATTCAGGTCATTGTTAAGTCTAGCACAGGCCAAAATCTCAGCATTTCAGACTAGGTGTGAAAAGTTCAAATCTTTGACTTTTCTGATCAATGTACATCTCACTTCCTCCTTACCTCCTTCATACTGTCACTCCATTCTCCATGCCCCATCTGTAATCTCTTCACTGTGTTCATATCACTGTTGATATTGACTTGATCACCAACTGCATAAGTGTCAACCTGGTATACAAATCAAGATTTGTGACAGATTTTTTTTTTTTTCAATTTATTTCACTCAGTAAATAAAAAGACAAACACAATAAAATAGGACATTAGATAAACATATTGCATACAACAAACAAACAAGTTGAACAGTAAAACATTACTAAGAGGGTGAAAACCAGAAAGCAATGGGAATGGAAGAAGCTAACCCAATTAAACCTATTAAATCTATCAAACCTATTGAACCCAATGATAATGATAAATGTATAATTTTGCTTTTCATAACAATTAGTAGTAACACTGGGTCAAAATTACCCTGTTGAAGACAATGAACTTTGTTTGGCGGAGTTATAATAACAGGCAATTTTGAAACACTTGAATGAAATCAGTCCTATCAGTTGATACATCTTCTAATAATATTATTAATAATATAGTGATAATATATAATAATATAGTTGGTGGTCTATCTTCGTGTAGATAAGTCCTCAGAATTCCAATACAGTCAAACCTGTCTACACAGCCACCTCTGTATAATAGCCAACCTGTCTATAGTGGCCACTAAAATAATTCCCCTGGAAACAAATCATGTGTTAAAGAACCTGTCTATAGCAGCCACCTGTCTATAAAGGCCACTTTTTGTGTTTCCCTTGGGAGGCCACTATAGACAGGCCCAATGTATTTGATATATTTTACAATTGTATCATACAAGTACATGTACCTTATGTAATGCACTAGGATGATACGTCCACCGTGTTCCACAGCCAGGATATGTGACTCGGATGTCCCCTCTGTCCGTGACCCGATGCACAAAACCAACTTTATCTTTGTACTGTGGGAGCAGCAGAAAATCAGAATTTGTCGTATTAGAGAAGAAAAGAAATATGAGACTAATGGACATATCCAAGGTATTTTGTCAGGTTTCTTATTGAGTACAAATCTTCTAAATCATACTTGTTCAATGTTTGAAGAACTCATTAACTTGTTATTTATATGAAGGTCAAAAACCTAACAGAGCATTTTGAAATAAGGTAACTTGTTCAAGTAAATATGGTTCAATCTCACATTATACCACAGAAGTAACAGTGCTTACAACTGCACAGACTTCCACACTCAATTACAGATGAATTGATTTCAAACCCAAAAAAATTACTTGTAAATAAAACATGGTTTGAAAAGTTTTCGATACATGTTTTAGCATGTTAATATCCAAGTCTATTTGGATCAATGAGGGTTAATTTGGTATGGGATGAATCTTACCTCAGCCATCTTAGGGTTCCAGCCCCCATGTCCTTCCTGCATGGCCTTTAACACGTCCACTGCCAACACCACTTTGACCTTATCCCCCACACAGAATGTGGCCTTGTGGTCATCTGATGGCCGGGATGGCGTCTGCTCATTCTGCTCCCCTACACAAATCAAGAAGGGTAGACAGCTAGATTAACTCTTAAAGGGCAGTGACGTGATTGGGTGATATACAAAATGCCTCTGAAACCAAACTGGTTGAAAGATATACCAATGGATACACCAGCTGGAGTGTATCTCCTGGCTGGAAGGATTTATCTTGCCTTTGTTCACTCAAGCCAAGTCATGTATAAACATACTTAGCATTTTGTTTCTCTCGAGCCCCGAGAAAAATACATTCCACAGAATCCTACACAACAGATTTGTCTTTCACAAGGCATTCAGATGGAAGTTGTTTTAGAACGAGTCAGCTTTTGACCACCAAAGTTTTACAGTAGAATGCTTGCACAATTTACTTGATTCTAGAATAGTTTCACCTCAAGTTGAGGACTACCCCCAATCATGTCATTTACCTTTAACATGCCATGGAAATTACAGGTCTATGGACATTAAAATAAATCAAGTGTAATTGTATTATGGATTATAAACTATTGCCTCGATTAGTTCCAAATCATCCCCCAGCTGCTGGTTCCAGTCTTACCTAGTTTGGCCAGGTGGTCCTTGTAGTAGATCCCTCCTGACGAGTCCTTGGTATATTTCAGATCCACTTTCCCTTTGTGTCCCACCCGGTAGACGTTAGTTAGGCCTGTGGCCCACGTCACGCTGGCCACACTACGACCCGACTCCTGATCCCAGCCTCGGAGGTCTGTGATGTGACCTGGTTTACCATCCCCACCTGGAACACAAGCATCGTTAGGATATTTAGAAGGTTAAACCTGGCTGTTTGCCTTCACTGACAAAAGGAGGTTATTACTGATTTGTCATCATTGCTGACGACAGATACTAGAAAAGCGAACTCAAACTTCATCATTATTACCTGTATGCATCCAGCCCCGTATGCTGATATGAATGTCGACATGCAACCACAACATCGGGTTTCACCCTTCTCTTTTCGATGAAGTTCATGGGTTCTTTTACATGCTGAGGTGTTTCTGTCTCAACACAGGACCTCCGACTTTACGTCCTATCCGAGGGACGGGGTAATGGGGGTGAAGTGCCTTACCCAAGGACACAACCGTCATGATGTGGATTTGAATCATGGACCTAAGCCCTAACGCCCTCAAATAGCTTAATGATACTTGTTATCTGCCACATCAAATCCGTGCATGAAGATCCATGTTGATAAAAACAAAAACCACACAAATACAAGAATAAAAATAACAAATTTACAAATTTATTTTATCAAATAGCAGGATATGATTGACAATCAAACATGTACAGAATCTTAAATTCACAGAATGACACATATTTCAATTGAAATCATGGGTAGCTGATTACAGAATTCAATAATTCCGATACATGGTCTTCTTTCTTAAAGTTCTATGATGCATTCAAAGTCCTAAATTCTTCAGTGTGTTTTTCAAACCAAATCAGCCTTTTTTTAATGACAATATCCTTCATATATTCACCATAATGGTGGTACAATTTCATGGATTACTTTATACACAGATCCCATTGTATCCAAGATTCTGTAGGAGGGGGTGAAGGGTAGAGGTGGTACGATAAGACTTACCATCCTGATCGCCCCAGTCCCAGTCAGGCCCCCTCACTACCCTAGCCCCCGGTAGAAGGCCTCGCACCTGAGTCTTGGTAGAAGTCTGCCGCTTTGGCACCCGAACTCTGCGGAAAATTGAAACAATATACGTACTGTAATAGTTTCAGCTGTACAAGTGAAAATAAAAGTAATAAACATGCCTTTTCCCACACTTGATACACAATTAAAACAAGATAGGTACAGTCCTACATGACAGGTAATCATTCTAGCTGTACTAGTAAAAGTAAACATGCCTTTTCCCACACATGCAAGACTTTAATATCAACTGAAATCCATGTCAATAATACATAAGTACCTTCATCAATATTCAATGAATCATACATCCACAATGTAGTGCTACATGTAAGCTAACAGCTGGTACTCCAGTACTGTCAGATCACCCACTAAGAGGGCGACACTCTGATGATTGAATTCTCATCATGGACAGTAGTGTTGCACAACTCCAGGATTTTTTGAGTCGACTAGTCGCCCATCAAAAGTCGCGACTCCGACTATTTGGCGACTCTTGGCATTTGGGCCTGTCGGCATGACCAATAGATAAAAAGAATCACATTACAGCCTATACAGTGACTGTTCAGTGTCCTCCTTCAATGATTTCAGTTCAACAACCTGAATATATACCCCATATATGTCTCTACTTGAACTGAACTGGCCATGATTTTATACAACAATGAACTGAAAAGACTGCGATGTTGATTGTTATCAATGTTTTCACAGTGATCCAGAGAGTCGACTCTTGTATTTCGAAAGTCGGAGTCACGACTGCTTGAAGATAGTCGCGACTCCGACTTTTGGCGACTTAGTCGTGCAACACTAATGGACAGTGTGATGATTTTTCCTCCAACCCTATAACAGATTGGAAAGCTGCAAGTCTGGGGTTCCAAAATGCCAGGCCATGAAACAAATCCAATTGACAGGACAATCTACCTTGTACCAGTAACCCCAAATAAAAACAATGATTTTAAAAATAGTTGGTCACAGTCTGATAACTTTTATGAAGTAACAGACAGGTATTTTGTCTTCCTCACTCAGTTCGTCCGTTAAATAAAATCTGAAAATAAATGACTGAATCCCCATTCTCTCGGATGTGAAATATACATGATGTATCTCTTTCTCAATTATCCTCAATACTGTATATTACACAAAATGAAATTCCATCATTTTTCCTCCTTGAATTACATCACATAATCACAGCTACAATGAAAACAATAATACAAGGTAAATATAAATTATATCGTAGAGCATTATTTCATTAATTGTATAATTGATTTCATGTTATCCTACTATGTCTTATGATATTAAAGGAGAAATTTACAGAAGAACCAAAAATATGACGATCTACAAGAGCTTATAAGCCGTACAATGAACTTGAATGTCATTCAAGCAATATAACCCTTCCATAAAAGCGAAATTAGGGTGAAAACATCACCCCAACCTCGGGACCTAACTTGCTCGTTTGCTGTCCGAAAACGGCCTTTAGCTGTGACGTAAGAGACGGGATCGTGGACCTGCGGGCAACTTCCGGGTACGTAGCTCTATGCGTATTAGCTGGAAAGACAACCCTGAACTTGTGTGTTATTCTCCCTTATGAAAATAAAAGATAGGCCTAATACTTCATCGTTTGCAATTTACATCTCATTATTTCCAACTTAATATTCTACATGTTCTAAGAAATTTATTGTTTGGAGCAAAAAACACTGAAAAGGGAAGAAAGGACCGACCTCCAAGGTGTTACTACGGCTGTATTTATTGCCTACTCTTGGAGGTCAGTGGGCATTATCAGACGGAGACTTTACCTCTTTTCACCACATGTGGAAGAATGCAGTAATTGCAGTTAATATTAATTAAATCATTTTGAATATCATATAATAAAAAAATAGACCAATTAGTCTGCCGTGAACTTCGTATCATTTCCAGACGAGCTGGAATACGAGTTGTGGCGATTCTGCTGGGGTTACGATTCATACGCGAGTAATGCAGTTGGGGCGGTAATAAGGCTCTTTGGCAGCTGGAGTTAGCTGCTCGGCTGCAGCATGAGCTCGCCACCAGCGGCTTGGCCAGACGGGCGGGGCTGGTTCTATCAGATCAATAGCTGGCGGATTTACATTACCTACGCATGACAAAGGTACGTAGATCTGCATGCAGTTCAACAAAGCCAAAACAAAAGTAGTTAGATCTAAATTACACGCGCAGTTTGACCTAGACTCTTTTATGTCAGAGGAAATTCTACCTCGGAACATGATTCTACAATAAGTAACGTTACATGTAGTTTAGTTTTCGAACACAATTTCTATGTTCAGGGTTTGGCGGGGTTTGTTTTCCAGCTATTTCCATGAATAGGGGTCTACAGCTCTCACGCACACCGGTGAGTTAAACACGAATTTTCGGAGATTGTCCCCATTTCCATGCCAATAATGACATAAATAATGACATCAGGATATGTTTTACCGCGGAAGAGGACAAATGTATGTCAGACATTAACAATTAAAACAATATTAAGCCGTTTTGAGAGTATGGAGCTGACACACACTCTATGAACTTTGTGCGTTATCGCAGTCCGTCGCGTGAGCTGCGTGTGGCGTATCCCGGGTGTGACGTCACACAAAAAGGCCCTTTCCTGTAGCCGGTTTCGGAGTTGGGAGAGGGTCAATTTATCGCAATTTTATTTTCATAAAACCCGAAGCTGACACACTTTCATGGCATGTTAAAGGTATTGGCTAACATTTACCACAGTTAAAAAAATCTGAGCCGCATGATTCCCTATGCTACCAGTGTCTTTGATGAGGTCTAAAAATGAAGCCCTGAAAAAAATGTATTTCAAAATGATTATTTAGTGCTTTAAAAAAGTGAAAATCGTAAGTTGACCAGATGTACTTGCCCATTTTCTCCCATAGACTTACTGTGTGTACACCTAGGTTAATAAAACTCGCCCCGAGTTTTATTGTTTATTCATGTATAACCAAGGAGGTACTACAAATAACTTGGAGTTAATCAACAAAGATTTTACCGACCTAAGAATATCCTCGCAAGTTACGGCAACCCTCGTATCCTACCCGCAGATACTAAGTGCCGCAGGCGATCTATCGGTGAAAGTCTTTTGCCTAGCGGCGACAGCTGCCAAGCTCGTATCGTCTCTTTGATATCACAGGGTCCTAGGCCGCATCAAAAACTCAGTGGAGGAAGAATCTTTTCTCATTACAACACACCAAACTATTCTGCTCATGCGCAGTTCACAATTTCCAATTGGCTTCATGCGCACGTGTTTTCATCATTTTCCCCGAAGATTTTCTGATTGCATTCGAATTACCATAATTGTAGAAATAGGCCAGAAATGGGTGAGTGTTATTGACGTTTTTTTAAAATATCGTTAATTTTATGACATTTATTTCATATTTTATGAACAATATGTTCCGCGTAACACGCCGACTGTTTGAAGATATTTCATGTTACGGAGCAGGTCTCAAATCTTCAATTCTTCACTCTACTCGGCAAGTGTGTACAAACGTGTCGCGTGTGTAATTTTCGTGGGATTCTTTACACCCACTGTTTTCGGGGTGCGCGTGCGTTTGCGGAGATTTACGGAGGCGCACTTGTCCGTCTACGACGCCATGTCACCGTTTAGTCCCATTCACGTGTAATCTATGTGTGTTTTATAGGAATGGTCATTCTATTTTGTCTGTAGTCGGTGGATTTAAGGTAAAAAAAAAAGATAAAGAAAAATGTCCTTGCTTGGATAAAAGAAAGTAGACTTCTCGGAAATTTTCTGAGTGAAGTGGCCACAAGGGCCGGGGTCAAGGCGAAGCTCAAGGCCAGGTGATTATGGTCAAGAGGATAGATTACAGAAACAAGTAGTCTAAAGCATTCTGAAATGCATCATGGTTAGTTTTCGATAGATTCTAAAGTCTAGTATAAGATCGTAACATTAATATTACTGAAGACATTTTGAAATAGTTAAATTTTCATATGCCCATCGCTAACTCTTGATACGATGCAATAGTTTATGAAACCTGTCCCCTTATCTTTTAAATTAACCAATCATCACAGAAAAAGTTCATGAGCTGCTCATTGGCAATTTTACTTGGAATGGAAATGTTATAAGAGTCCAAGTGTAATTTAAGTTTTCATGTTAAACCTCTAAACAAGTCAAGTTGATATAATGAAGAGCACCCCAAAATATGAATGTTATTTCACGCCATTAGTAAATCTATTTAGTCTAACTTATTGATTTTAATTGAAATTTGTTCTCGACAAGAAACTCACAAGGAAGGCTGAAGAAGCTGTGGCAGAGTTTGCGGTGTGTTTTACAGACTGGATCGTCAGTATTCGAAATATAGGCAAGAGTTCTTACCAATCCAGTCAGCATTTGATTCGATGGTTGAAAATAGATAATGAAATCCACGCACGCCCTCAATCTTGTGGTAGCTGCAGTTTAAGCTTAATCGATGGAAAGCATGGAAAAGACAAGAGAAGAAAAAGCAGTGTCTCTGAGCATAACACCACACAAATTTTGTGCCACATGAATGAGGAGTGTATGTGTACAAAGAACAAAGATGACAAGCAATGATTTTGGAGACGTTGTTATCATGAGTTCTTGCAGGATTGTTGACAGCAGTAACCCCACACTTGTCACCACAGAAAAAACGAGCAACCGAACACATGTAGTTGAAACTTAGATGATGATGGCATAATCCTAGTTAAAGTTTCTTCACAACAAACTGGATGGTCACGTGGACAATCTCAGGTTTAATGGGCCCAATTGATTCAATCGGACATACTTCCCTCTACACTACTCCTCGCCCATTGACAGACAAGAGATTGGAGTAAAATTCCATTACATCAGTTACCTTCATGAGCTACAAGTGTGCCCGGAACCCGATTTCAAACTATTGATGAACATTGGACATAAACCAGCATGACTCGGCCACTTCTTGCCACATTCATCAACATCCCGACACACAGTTGCACACTCCTTTCAGACCAAACACGATGTGACCTTGCACAAATAATATCGGAGTACCCTGGCTGCTGCTTGCATCTGCAACAAACAAGGAGGAGTTAGCTCACAGTTTGTTCCATTTCAGCATTCTGCCACGAAAGAACTGGAGGAGGATTACGCACCACTAAAGCTTCAATGAAAAGTAATGAAAGAAAGAATAATAGCTCTAGAACGTCGAATTCAGAAATTCCATATACCAATGAAGGAGAAGGATCTTCCAAAGCTGACCACGATAGTTTCTTTCACAGCATGCTGACCGACGACACAGTTTTCTGATACTTCCATCACTACCGGAGATTCCCCACAAAAAATTCTCTGGTACAACAAGTCAAGTCTTCAACCAACAGTCCCAGAAGCATTGCGTTGGCATCCACACTCCTCAGATAAGTCATCGCACTCTACCAAAATCGACGTTGCATACACTACCTACCAAATCAGAGAATTCCTCAACACTCGCCACATCAAAATACACTGAAGGAATTATACCATTTTAGCAGATGCCTCTCCGATTCAATTTGAGCCTACTGAACAGATTACATCAGAACTCAATCTGAAAAGGAACCGAATTAGCATAACGCAAGCGTATGCATTCTCCTGGATGAAATGAAGTTAAAAGTGGACTGGTATTCATTGCACGTGTAGACTCTGTTGGCTTATGTGATTTGGTGAACCATTATATAATGAACTCAGACATTATGAAAATGCACTGAAGGGGAAAAGATGAAACTGGCAACCCATGTGTTTGTGATTATGGTACGAGGACTTTTCTCTAACCTGAAGGGCTCCTTTCGCATATTTCCGCTTTGAAAGGTATGAACTCGCGCAATCTATCCTTGTGCTATGGAAGCTGTTCAACTGTTAGAGGCCTGGGGATTAAAAGTCGCGTCTATCATATCCGACGGAGCTTAGCAGCAACCGAAAGTTCTATGAACTTTGTATGGAGACTAAAAACAAGCGGAGATTCACTGTACAGCAAATCCCGCTATGCCCCGCAGAGAAACTCTACTTCATACCAGTGACCCCCCTCATCTGATCAGAATGTGAGGAACAACTCGCTAACAGCGGAGGTCATCCACAAATACCTAGAAAGCCTTATGGTGAATTTCCTTAAATCTCATAATTTTTCCACTTTAACT
>JZLH01S0577087.1:72694-102506 GCA_001188425.1 Eucidaris tribuloides | reverse complement strand
CAATGATCTTCTTCAAGTGCACCACCTGTGTCAGAAGATCTGGCCAGTTGGGAAAAGATCTGAATTGATCGTAGAACAGGAAGGGACAGGATCATAATGACTGAAGTCAGAAATATGTCAGGTTTTTAAAACTAAATCCTTAAATCCAAATATCCAAATATTGTTCTGGGAGCTCAGAGTTGGTCTGAGGTGTCAAAACTCTTTCTTGGCAGGTTATGGGAGCTAAAAAGTGACCCGACATTGCTCCAATAACAGTTGCTTTGGTGACAATATCTCAGAAGACAAAGAGTTAGGGTAAGGGGGTGGGTTAGGGTTAGGATTCGGGGGTAAGGTTGGGATTGGTGTATGCAATAGTCATTACAGAAATTGTCGCTGGAGCAAATGTCACAGGGCCGTTTTCGGTTTTGAAACCTGAACACAATGAACCTCTCTATAGAATTACTTAATTTTTGTCATCATATCGACATCTCTTTGCAAATACTTAGACAAAAGCGACCATGTTTCCACACCGAAATGGCCAAAAGGGTTAGCTGAAACCTACAAACTCGAAACGGTTATGGTCAGTTATTAAAGTGATAGGCTAACATTGTGGAGCTTCAATTTAAAAAATTGTCAAATTTTGATATCTGAACTACATAGTAGTGTTCATATGGACAAATAAACACCCTAGAATAAAAAAAAGTTTGGAAAGTTACACTGCCAATGGCAAGTTATGCATGAATAAACAATTAAAACTCGGGGCGAGTTTAAATAGCTTAGGTATACACACAGTAAGTCTATGGGAGAAAATGGGCAGGTGAATCCGATCAACTTACGATTTTCACTTTTTTAAAGCACCAAATAATCATTTTGAAATACAATTTTTTAGGGCGTCATTTTTAGACCTTATCAAAGACAATGGTAGCATGGGGAATCATGTAGCTCAGATTTTTTTAACTGTGGTAAATGTTAGCCAATACCTTTAAACCTTTTTGATACAGCTGCACTAATTTTTATAGCGCAAATGGTAATAAAAGTTAGGGAATTAAAGGATTCAATTGATCAAATAATAAGAACTCACCAATGGATAATTGACTGGCGGTAGACATGTTGTCATAACCTGCAGCAGAGATAAAAATAAGACAAAAACAATCTTGTTAAAATACCATCATAAATGCAGTGTAATCAGACGGATTTGCACAGAAGCCCCTGGACAATAACATTGAGAATATACTGTAACATGGAAATGTTCCATTAATAGATAGGTTTTTTTTTTTCATTTTGCACATATGCCTACCAGTACTTTACCATAAATCCAGGTACACATATGTACTTGAAGATGGTCAACTGATTTCATGGGCAAATATTATGTCATACCAGGGCTGGATCTTGGCATATTTGTGTTCTAACCAGTCAGGCAGGTAACTTTTCAAAGTTACCTGGCCAGGTTACTTTCTATTTTTACCCATCCGCTGCGAAGATCACACACGATGGGCGGGGTGGGTGGGCACCTGCTATTGTCCAGCCCTGTGAAATACTATGGAAGGTGGTCTGTTGCACCCACAAATGTAAATAACGCCCACAAATGTAACAACGCCCACAAATGTAATAACACTTTACCCACAAATGTAATAATCGCCCACAAATGTAATAAAACGCCCACAAATGTAATAATCTGTCGCCCACAAATGTAATAACGCACTTTACCCACAAATGTAATAAAAATATCGCATCACCCACAAATGTGATAACACTTCGCCCACAAATGTAATAATTTCTAAGAGTAGTAGTCTAGGTATCAGCCCTCGCTAGTCTTATTCTCAGACCTTAGTTTTTGTAATAGTCTATGTATCAGGTACTTGTGTCTGGGACTTGTGTATAAATTATCACCATCTTCGGGTAGTCTTGGCAATATACCTTAAACCTATGTAGTAACACATTACACATAACCTTAAAAAGTAGTAGTCTATGTATCAGCCGTAGATGGGTATTTGTGTATTTATTATTACCATCTACGGGTAGTCTTTGTATCAGACCTTAGCTTATGTAATAGCATATTACCCACAACCTAAAACAGTATTAGTCTATGTATCAGCCGTAGATGGGGATGTTTGTAGTAATTATCTCAATCTTACAACAACAACAACAACAACAACAATGATAATAATAATAATAACAATGAAATAATAATAATAATAATAACAATAATAATAATAATAATAATAATAATAATAATAATAATAATAATAATAATAATAATAATAATAATAATAATAATAATAATGGTGATGATGATACTACTACTACTACTACTACTACTACTACTACTACTACTACTACTACTACTAATAATAATAATAATAACAATAATCAGCATGTAGATACACAAAAACACATGGGGTGTAGTATATAGAGTACATAATCATAGCGACATACCAGCGTCAGTCTGACGTATTAACTACCTACCACGGGGTATGTAGGGTACGTTTGAAATGTCAGCACATGTGTGGATAAGAAAATACCCATTGAGGTCTACTTCATAGACTAAACTGGGATAGTAACTTGAGAGTCTAAAACCTCAGCACTCGTATAATATCTAGTACTAGTGTAGGCCTATAGAGTAACAGGGATTACCTTATGTATTCAGGACTAATGCTTTTTACATATCTGCAAATATCCATTAAGGTCTGACACACAGACTAATGTGATCGCGTGTATAACACAAATTTAGGTCTGATACACAGACTAGGCTGAGGGTTGGAATGTAATTGTGAAAAGTCAACATATGGATACACAAATACAAATGCAGGTGTCGTACGTAGACTATAATGACTATAGAGATATGTTTTTTCTAACTACATGTACCTTCAGTCTGATGTACATGTATAGACTATCAGGGGGTATGGAAGGTACATTGAAAAGACAGCTCATTTATGGATAAGAAAATACTCATTGAGATCTACTTCATAGAGTAAGATCGTTCTTATACTTACTAGGGTCTGATATATAGACTAGTATGGAGGGTGATAGAAGCGTGAAGACATAAACGAAGATCCTTAAGCAGTTCGAAATTATTACATTTGTGGGTAAAATGCATTATTACATTTGTGGGCGACAGATTATTACATTTGTGGACGTTTTATTACATTTGTGGGTGATTATTACATTTGTGGGCAAAGTGTTATTACATTTGTGGGTGATTATTACATTTGTGGGTAAAGTGTTATTACACTTGTGGGCGTTGTTACATTTGTGGGCGATTGTTACATTTGTGGGTGTAACATGGTCTCCGACAAAAAGCAACTTTTTTTCTGCCTGTTCAATCATTACAAACTACTGCTTCAAGATTTTGGTCATTTCTCAAATTGGATAATCTGCCAAGAAAATTGGCCAGTTTATACTTCAACATTCAAACAATATATTTTATACTTCTTTTTGTGAAAAAAATAATTGTTATTCCTTGAAAAAAATAATGCCAATGTGCTATCAGTGTTATGGGAAAATGTTATTTTTACTTTTACTTCACAATTTTTGCTCATTGGTCATATATTTGGATTACAAGGAATCGTACAAACATCTCACAAGTGACCTTGTTTCTGCAGCAAAATATAAAACAGATAGCTGAAACCTAGATACATGTATGCAAAATGCTTGTAGCTCTTCATGGTCGGTTTAAGCAGAGTCCATCTTTATTATGGCACATTAGAAATCACCGTCTCTGCAGGAAGTATAATTGGCTACTAATGGACGAGATTTCCGGAGGAAATTATCACCGCAACCAACTTCCTCAGAAGATGACAAAATTATCTCATCCTAATCAGCGTCAATAATTGCTTGCTACAATTATTACTCTAAGCCTATCCCCACCTGGAACTAGGTCAATAATTAAGTTACACATACTTCAACATTTTAGTTTACTACACATACATGTATGTATATTTCTTTGATATGAGTATTCAAATTTGCACCCCTCCCTGTTTGTGGGAATGGGGAATAATTTGATAGGTACTATGACAATATTTTAATTCAAATATCTCAAGAAAGCTTCAATTAATCCCTCTATCATTAATTATTCTACTAAAACACAGGAACTTTGGCACATTTGGTTTACCAAAGGTGGTTATAACAGATCAAGCAATGTGCACAACAGTACAGAGCATTTGCTGTTTGGATATAATTAGCGTGTACTTTTAATAAAACAACTAGTTTTCATAAATTTAAGTATTTAGTCTGCATTTCAGACTCTTGCACAAAACTTAGAAATATGGATTTACAGTTCACAATAGTCCACACTCCACATTTTTTATGTTTTCACTTTTGTACTGTACAAAACATAACAAAGTTTACGACAGAGACTGCCATTGTAATTTAGGCAAGACACCCTCAGTCTATTTCATCCCTTCACTGAGTTAGATTCAGTTGGAATTACCTACTCATCATTTTGATGTTTTTAACTTCCATACACTCTATGTAATATTTAAAATACATGTACATGTAATATGATTAGAATCCAGGGCACCCCAATACTAAATAACTAGACAAAAGTTTTCTTCTCTGATATTGATACCTAATTGATACCTATTTGTAAAGCCCAAAAACTATTCAAATATATTCTAATAGGCTGCAAGAGCTCCTGATGTTCTTGATCCATCCACTATGGTAATTACATACAGTGTAAATAATAATACATGTACATATAGTACTTTTTTTGGTAAACATATTAAAATGTACTTTGGAAAATCCTAATAAATCATTTTAGTTTTTCATTTTAGAAAACGTAAAAGTATATTTAGTCACTAGGAAGTATAGGAAAAAGAAATAAGGTCTGGGACACAGACTAAACAATACTTCGCTACTACCAAGGAAATCCAGGCTTTAGAGTTCAGGAAGTTGTTCGGTAATTATAGGATACTTCAGGGAATATAAACCTTATGAGCTTAGTACAACTTCATTACTATTTTCATTTTGTGTGATTGTTAATCGCTTCTGACTCTAGACACGAAGCGAAAAGTTTTACTAACCTTGAACTTTTTTCAGCTAAACCTGGCTCATTTATACCCAGAAATGTCACTAATGAGTGAGGTTTCTTGATGAATTGATAACAATTTATCATTAGTACAGTGTATAAAACAGTTTCTGCATAACAGGGTAACACTTTTAAAAACCAGTTAAAATTAGCCAACCATTTCTTATCTTTCTTATTGATTTTTACTTAGACTCCTATTTACATGGGTGAAATGTGTGTCACAAATTGATGTGTGCCCTTCCAACCAAATCCTTACTCCACTCACTTCACTCTTTATCTATAGGCTAACATTATGGAGTTTCAATTTAAAAAATTGTCAAACTTTGCTATCTGAGCTACATAGTAGTATTGAAATGGACAAATAAACACCCTACAATACAAAAGTCTGGACATTTATGTTGCCACTTGCAAGGTATGAAAGAATTAAACAATAAATACTCAGGCCGAGTACAAAATAGCCTAGATCTACACACAGTAAGTCCATGGGAGGTAATGGGCAGGTAAATCTGGTCAATTTACGATTTTCACTTTTTTAAAGCACTAAATATTCATTTTGAAATATATTTTTCAGGGCTTCATATTTAGACCTTATCAAAGACACTTGAAGCATGGAGGATTATGTAGCTCACATTTTTTAACTGTGGTCAATGTTAGCCTGTGGCTTTAAATAAACCCAGCCTCAGTCACATACTCATCCTGCCCTATTTTCATATGTGACCTAGCACCACGATACCCTGATAAGGTCGCACATCTTATGAAACACAAAACATAGAAAGAAAAAAATATATTCGGTGAAAAATCTAAAATATTCAAACTTTTGCAACATGTGAAGGTAAAAAAAACTGTTGATTTTTGATGACACTTCACTTTCTTTACCTGCTTTGGGTTGTGTGACTTGATCAGGGTATCATGGTGACAGGTCACATACATGTATATAAACCTTCATAATGTAAACATCTTTATTTCTTCAGACAAAAATATGGATGCATAGTTGCATACATGTCTAAATGAAATTGTGGTTCATTTCAGAATTTAAAAGAATGGTAATCTTGCTCCAAGCTTGAAGTACATGTAAATGAAAATGTGTCTGTAAAGCAACCACCCCTGTCTGTCCCATCCTGTACCCCTCCCCCATCCTGAACACACCCAGACCCCCCACCCCCCCCCCCCTAAAAAAAAAAAAAATCATTTAATTTTGTTACATGAACAGTGTAGTGTATACAATATTTCTGATATTAACACGTCACTAACATGGTCTGGTATGATTAAATCATAAATCACTTCCTGGAGAGAAAAACCCTCATGATACACACAACAGCATCCCTCAAAATTTGACATTTTATTACCCATGGTTCCAGGAATTTGTGCCAAAATTATCTTACACTCATCAACAGGTTCCACACATTGTTTATTAGGATATATTTCCAATATATTTTCAATATAGGCACTTGTAAGAGTTTTATTAATTTCATCTAAATATTATGGCTTATACTTTATTATATTTATATTATATAGAGTCATCGCTTTTCCCGCAGAATTCAAGGGCCCTAGATTTGTTCCCAGCAGAAGGACCTAAACACAAAATTGTCTCTAACTTGAAAATTATTGGCTCTTTTCACATGAAATCAAAGTAAAGTTTATTGTGATATTCTTAGATCCTTCTGTTAGTCTATTACTTAGTGCAAATATCAAGTTACACTATATTTCTCAAATTCTGGCAGGGACATATGCTAGAGCCCTTTTGCATGACAACCTACAATTAATATTTTAATTAAACGAAACCACATTGTATTTTACATTACATACATACGATAATTATATATTTGATGATACTAACAATCATATTACCAAAAATAGATGTATTAATTTATTTTCTAATTAAATGATTAACTAATTTATTTATTTATTCACCTATTCATTCATTTATTCATTTATTTTTTTTTTATTTTTCAGTTCTACAAGTACAGCATGTAACTTGGTCACAGTATAGCCTGTACATTTTTTATGAGTCATATGCATTGCATTTAGCTGTTGTAATGGTTTTCCCGGAATTAATGTCAAGACTAATTTACTTTTTCCAGCCTGCTCATGTCACTCACTTTATAAATTAGGTTTCATTTCTGCAGTAGTACATGTAAGTGATATATTTTTAATAGTTTCACACTCATACATGTACACGCACACGTATTTTCTGCATTTTTGTTTGGGGGGGGGGGTCGGGATAGGTAATAGGGTATAGGGCATTAGGGCATGGGGTAAGATATAACTACAGGTATGACTGAACAACTGAACTGGAAGAGTCATGCACATTTCTACACTTATCTAAAAATGCATACTCATATAGCTGTAAGTACACTGAGTCACAAAGTTCAGTATTACTTTGTGATTTCTGTTAATTCTTAAGTTGAAGTACACATACATGAAGAAATATTCCTAAAGAAATATTTCCTTCATACAGTCGAATTTTTCATAGTTCCTACATGTATTTTTTTTAATGATCCATACACAGCAATATCCAGTACAACACACTGCACATAAATCAAACACTTGAAATGACCCATAGAGACACTATATTTGGGCACAAACTAGTTTCTGATGGCAAAAAAAAAATTACATTATATCCAGCATGTGCGCATCGACAGGAAAATACAAATTTCAAAGGCCTCGGTAGAAAACTGTCTGCGTACGTGTGGGTCCCTACAGATGGACCATGCTGGTTGTGGCATGATAAGAATGGAGAACTCAAACTCTTTCTTGGCAGGAAAAACTGTCAAATCTCATTGAGGTCTTTGATTCAAACATATACAGGAGCTGTTTTATGATTTCATTTTGATATGTCATAAATCTGAATGATAATTTCTACTCCGTAGCGTGCTCATGTCATGTGACTTGGAGTCTGCAATTATCAATGGGTGGGTTGAGAGACAATGGTCTTGTACAATTATTTACCAAAATAATTAAATTCAAATACTGCCTTGCCATTACAAAGACTTTTAACAGTATTACTTGGAAATATTATTACTGCACATCCATTATTTTTCAGTTATATACATGTGCACTGCACTGCTATACATGTACATGTACATGTATTTGTAAGATTTAAAACCAACATCAATTGAATTGCATGGGAAATTAATGTAACCTTGTGGAAGTTGTGGTACCTCAATTAATATTTCATGACTTTTTAGTTTTATACCAGTGCACTGTACTGAGAATTTAAGTCTTCTGAAAATACATGTATTTAAAACTCAATGTTCAGTATTAACTATTCCAATGGTATCTCTACATTTTTTTTTTTTTTTTTTGGGGGGGGGGTCACAATATCTTCAAAGTCTTCTCAACTTAGATATCAATATCTCAAAAGTGTGTTGTTTTTTTAGCTGTAGGTTGATGTATGATTCAAGACATTATTCCATTCCATTCCATTGACAATGTGCAGGAATTCTTAGGCATGCATAGATTATCAAAAAGGAATTATAGGCAAAAAGGAATAGTTTGAGTACTTTCTAGCTCACTTAAATAATTATAAAGAATAGGGAAGTTGAGAAAACAGAATATTTTCAAGCTAATGACAAATTGAAAAGGTGACTTCAGGTCATGGGCATGGCATAATCATGGCAACTTGCCCAGGGCTAGTGGACCAGTGTCAGACATACTTTACTTGTCAAATTAAACATTCAATGACAACAGAGTGTAAATCTATTTCAAGAATCAAGATACATCAAGATTCTCATAAAAAACAGACTCATTTAGTAATATATTCTTCTCCTTTGCTACAAAAAACTTCACATACGTAGATGAGAACATCCCTTCAACAAACTTGTCTACGAATGGTTGGGCTGTCACCGGAAATATTTACAAATGCCAATCACTGATAACAATCAGTTGTCAAGAAATGATTAAATGCTACAATTCAGGATTTCTTACCAAGCATTGCCAGGATTTACGATTATTTCATAGTCCATAGAGCAGAACGCGTCTCGTCTGTACGATGTCGTCTGAGCACTGTGCACATGCACGAGTGACTTTGGGGCTACACCTTAGGGCTAGACTTTTGTTTGAATCAGCTGACGTGAATATTATTGTACTGTGATTTGAGGTTAACGACCTAATAATGGCTACATTTTTTTTTACCTTGTTACTTGTGTACCTTTTCCTTCTTTAGCCATTTGCACTAATATAACACAAATTAGTTGCATCCAAAGTGTAGTCCACTTTTGAGTGCTATAAATAATCCAAATGTTCCCAAAGTTGTTCTGCAATGTACATGCATATAACATATTTACCGCTCGAGATTTTTTTTTCCACCTGATATGGAATATTCCAGAATAAAATGGTATTGGGCTATTAAAAATCTTTCAAAAAATAAAATTGATTAATTCCTTTTCAATCAAATCAAGTACGGAAAATATAAATGTTCGTACATTGCAAAGCCAATCATGTGTTCAGACAAGCATAAGGTGTGGAACTCTGTCAGCAAATGCAAAGGAATATTATGAGTGAGAATATTCTGGAATATTCCCACTGGAATTATTCTTGAGTGGTACTGTACATTTGTACAATAAACTTCATAAACCCATCATCAAATCAAAGTTTGATGACCTGCTCATCAGCAAGCCCAAAATCGTTATGAGGAAATGCTAATGACATCAGTTCAAAATGTGAAATACACATAATTGTACTTACTCCATCTAATATGTCAGTATAGATGTAGCTCTCCTTCCATGAGACAAACGGTATATCCTAAAATTTATATTCCAAATGTAGGTTGAGCTTCAAGAGATATAGCCTACAGAATGTCAATGATGTGAAGAAACTGTTGATAACACAACACAGAGCTCAGAATATGTTGGACAAGTACAGTACCAGTCCATAGCAACGTACATGTACACATCCAAACATTGAAATTTATCTAACGAAATGAACGTCAGTCGCTGCACGTCTAGTTACAGCTCAGCACACACGATACAGCTCCGCATACCAACGACTGGAGTTGTTTTGGAACTTGCTTGACTTCTGCGACCCCCTTTTTCAATTTTTATTGGCCCAGATTATAGATTACTCTCAGAACACCCCCACCCCCTCCCTAATTTGCCCTTGGCATTGGTGTTGTTTGCGACCCCCTACAGACCCATCGCAAGGTCAAAGGTCAGAATTGACTGGCAAGGAATTTGGGATTCCTTATTTAGACTTGAAACTTCAGCATCTCTTGGGATGCCAATGGTTTCAGAAATTGGAGGATATAATTTTTTAGTATTTTTTCTTCTAAATCCTGATCAGGCTATGTGTGAAGTCTAGATAACTACATCTTTATATACATGTAAGCCTATTGAATAAATTAAATTGACAAATTATATAAGAAGTAAACAGGATTGTTCTGTGATTTTTGTTTTCAGTTGTCAATTCCTGTTCAATTTTGCATGACTCATAATATTCTTATAAATTCTTTGATGAATCACTTTTAATACATCATTAAGTTGTTTCTCAGATTTTAGCTTTTACAACAAAATGAACATAATTATGCTGGATTTTTTTTTTCTCTTCAATAAATAATGTTTTCCTTACCTTATAGCACAACAAATACTTTGTCAGTGTTTTGGTCTCCTTAGACATGATGCGAGCGGTAGCTGAAAACTCACAAATAAATAGTCTCTCACTTATAAATGAAAATTGCACATTATGTTTCTTGCTCTCTTTTCCATTTACTTTCCACAAATCAACCAGTTGTCTCCAGAGATTGTTATTCCCATTGAATTAATACATGTCGCATCTAGTTTCTGTAGTCAACCGGTTAATGACATGAAAATCCCAGAGTCTATACGCATGAAGTACATGTATGGTGTACATGTATATTTAAATGCAGGATTGAAACATATATACCTGTATGTTCACACTGGATGTAGAAGCCAAATTACTTATGATCCTTAACACCACGGCACACAAGGGCAACAGAAGATTGTAGAAATGTGTCAAAACTGTGAAGTTGTGCACATATGACAGCATAATCCAAAATCCAAATAATATACTGTAGCGTGATCCCATGAATATATATCCATTATGAAATCAATAATCATCCAGAGTTGTTTGTTTTCCTTCAGGTGTGCAGTCAGCCCAAATACCACAAAAAGTGCATGGTTTATCGCAGAAGTAGAATTCGCCACAGAACAGAGCGTGTTTATTCAGTGATCAATAGAAGTCACTGCAATTCCTGTGGTGTTTTGTTTTTTCTTCACAGAAACACATTGGGAAAACAATTCACAGAAACGTATTGTGCATGTAGTTAGTTTACACACAGATGAGAAAACTTTGGTATTTGGAAAGTTGGAAGTAATTCAATTTATTTTGATCTATTCTAATTCCAAACCTATTCTAGTAAAACTTTTCTTCAATACCAACAGAAAACATATGAAAAGCCCTTTCAATACAAACGTCAGCACATTACGTTTCAGTGAATTGTTCACTCCTGACACATCAATATATTTTCTTCATTCATGGCAATAATTTCCAAGCTTGCTTCCTATACATGTATGGTCCATTGGTAATCAATAAAGACGATACACACATACACGTTTAAGTCTGGGGTTATTGACTCACACACACACACACACGTGTACCACAGGAAGGGATCCTGGAAAAAACAACAATGAAAACAAAAGCCAATATTGGGAATATTAGATTCGCCAGCTGTGGACTTAATAAGCGGATCAATAATCATAGCCTTAAGGTCGGGCCGTGAACAGACATCCTGCCATTGATACAAAAAGCCGCTTGATTGCAATACAATGGCTACAATAGCCGGCCCAACCCGCGGATTTGTGGGGGATATGTCCACTAACTCATGCATGGAAAGGACAAACTGCTTTCAGCATATATTTTTTCGTTGCAAGCTGTTTGCTGAGAATATTTTGAAAGTTATCCTGAAGGGGAAAACTGGTTTTAAGGCATATCCAGCAAATATTTGATATTTTTTTGTCTTGGGATAAGCTACAAGGGCTTATACTTTGGGGCATTACAAAGTGACCCACATTCTTATATAATCCTGCCTGTTCCTTTTCCTCCCAAGTTGAAAGATTTAGAAAGAAATATCTCTAAGCCATTTTCACACTTTTAAGCCAGTCTGTACCTCACAAAGTTTTAGTTGTCTGTTGAGGGTGGGGTGGAGGGGGGTGTGGGGTACGTTGTCTGGTTTAAGTCACACTGTTAAAGGAGACCAAACAAATCTGTTCTCTTATTTCTGGACAGGCCGAACTGTATTTTAGGTTAAACTCTTAAATGTGGGCCTGAGTTGACACTAAAATAACCCCACAACTACATTTACATTTACTATGACATACATGTATGACTACTATGATGAAAAAGACTACATGTACTTGTACGACTACAACTACTACTTACTACTACATGTACTACTACTACTACTACTACTACTACTATTACTACTACTACTACTACTACCACTACTACTACTACTTCTACTACTACCACTACTACTACTACTACTACTACTACTACTACTACTACTACTACTACTACTACTACTTCTACTACTACTACTACTACTACTACTACTACTTCTAATTCTGTATGATTATTCATACAGCAATACAACATATCAAAATAAGTAATGTAGAAAAATGTATTTTTACCCGCTCCGATATAAGTGCCTATTACCACTGCTGCTACACTACTGACCTTACTAATACACATAACTGTGATCATAATGGATAAATAATGACCAAAACATTAAGCCTTACATGTACATGTAGACATATTGTCTGTGTTCATGAACAGATATTGCCTTATGTACATGTACATGTATAGGCCTACATGTACAGTGTTATCAGTGAGAACTTCATGTAATGTTTCCAGAAAGTCAATAGGAATAAATCAGTAATGAATAAATCTATAAGTAAATTATAGAAAATAAAGACATAAAAATGAATGAACAAAATAAATACTGTCTTGTGCCATATTTCAAGATTAAACTGACATACTTGTAATGAGTCAGGGCAGAAATCATTACAATCAAGAACAACAGAGTACAGTACATTGAAGTAAAATATTATTTTGCACTAATTGATTTCTACAACTACTGTTTTGGTTTTTACATGTATCTGTTCCAGCAGCCTCAGTAAATTCACTTGTACCAGATTTAATACATCCAAGCATCCATTCCAAAGAGGCAAAGACAACCAAACAACATCACAAACGTACATGTACACGCCTACAATACAGGACCATGGCCAGAAAAACCTACCAGCTACCGGTATTGTTTACATCAACCTCCACGACGATGCTCGCTAACCATGCAGGCACGGACTGTATTGTCTATCCAAAGTCTCCAACGCTTTTCTCCGACACTGGAGGCCCTGGCGAAGGTATCACGTTAAGAAAACCCAAACACAGCAACAGTACGAATCCAAGACAGACAGACAGACGCACGGTACAGATGAGGGATAAACTAGCGATGATCCTTTCTGTAAGCACGACCTATACCAGACTTGACCTCAAGAGAGCTGGGAGAAGTATTTTTTTTTCTTCTTCCTACTTCTCCATGGGAGGATGACGAAGAAAGATGGTGATGAGGGAGACAAAAATGGTCCGAAAGGAAGAATTTCTTCTCCAGAAAATTGTGGAAGATAAACAATCAGGGTGTCTGTATTGTTTTAGGATGTGATTGTTGTTGTGTTTGGAGACAACAACCGAGAAACTAATGATGTATGAAAATGCAAATGCGCTGTTCAAGACTTCAATCTCACCTCACCCTGATCCCTCCCCCCTCCCCAAAAAAAGGTAAACTTGTATTATAACAGGATATACTGTAGCATATATTTCTATTAAATTTCTAACAAAATCATATTTTGTCAAATATCTTCAGTTTCTTTCTATTGATTATAATTTTTTACTCAGTATTTAAATAGAATAGTTTCTGTAATTTTTTTTATAAATATACATATCAATATTTACATCACTTTCCCCCAATTTCAATATTTCAAAATATATCACTCAAAACAAAAGCAATGAAAAGATATAAGAATATAAGTAGACCATGACATATAGTATAGACCTATTTGGTTTGGGTGCCTTTTTCTATGCTGATGTCTAACTGGGGGGCTTCACGCATGCCTAACAAAAACACTGACATCTCAATGCACCTGACTCATTACATAACCCACTGAATTACCTTTTCTTCTTGTTTTTGGAACGCCCCCCCCCCCCCCCCAATTATGGCTGACATAATCTTCAGTGTTTTAAAACCGAATTGTTCTATATGCATAAGATGTACTCATACAGATTATCGTTCGGCAACACGAACATTCGATTTGCTCGGGTCACATGACATCCCATCAAACTTGACTGACTTTGACATCCTGTTCGTCCCACTCTCTTGACGCACTCCAGTCAGTGCCAACCCTCGTACATTTCATGTACATTTCCACCATCACCATCACCGTCACCACCACTACCGCTGCTCTACCAGCCAGCTACTGCAAGCAGCAGCCCGCCGCATCCCAGGCAGGGCACAATAAACATAGACATATATGGGAGAACCCTATACCAGGCAGGGGCATTCCTATCATAACTGAGCGTATGCAGGGCCAAGGCTGCGGGCGGATAGTGTTCCACCGCGATGCAGTCGTAGCCCTGGCTACGTGGGATGCAGTACAGATAAAGTCAATAATATCATAAGAAATATGACTCATTTCTGGACCCAATTTAAGAAATCTATTTTCAGTCTTGGCATGAGTAGACCAGCTTTATGCTCTTTCAAATTTAACCTGTATCAAAAAGTCAATGCTCTGTGCATACACCCACGTAAAACATCCGGGGAGGTGTCAGATGAATTAATTTCTAATTATTAGTGGATATCATTTGGGGGGAAACATATAGGTCTTTGCATATTTTGGCCAAATCTGTTTGTAAACATAAATATTGCAATAGATGTATAGACACCTATAGTTTTAAACTATAGACAAAACATATTTTTACAACATTACATATCATATTGTTAGCATGTGGATGTCAACGTCATCAAACAATTCCTACAGTACTTATGGTAAAAGTGTATATTTTTCATAATTGATTTCTAGTTTTATATATATATACATGTAATAAACATGAAATATATATCACCTCTGAAAAAATTACTACACAAGATATTAGAGTCATAATCTTAATGTACAAAAAACATGAAAGCCTATTTTACAACCTACTGAAGACAATATTTTGGCTTTTTATAAGACTGAAGTTGTAACATAAAAACAACAACAAAAACAACAAATAAATTTCAAAAAGATTCTTGCATTTCAGTCCAGGAAGAAATCTGTTTGCAATATGAAATCATAGTTACCACCAATGATAAAGATGTGATTTCTGACTAATATCAGAAAAATTTGCAGAGTACTTCATGGAACAAAAAGTAATTCAAAAGAATGTAATTACAAACTGCGTAAAAGTACTTCTTTTTCAAAAAGATTCTTGCATTTGATTCCAGAAAGAAATCTGTTTGCAATATGAAATCATAGTTACCACCTATGATAAAGATGTGATTTCTGACTAATATCAGAAAAATTTGCAGAGTACTTCATGGAACAAAAAGTAATTCAAAAGAAATGTAACTACAAACTGTGTAAAAGAACTTCTTTTCATTGGTGTTTTAGAAATAAACTTGCTTTTACGCAATTCAACTTACTGAATTCCAGGTACGAGTATGTTTTCGTTGAATTGGTTCGCCAGAACAAGCATAATAGTCCGATGCCATTTGACACGAAAATGACGAAATACCGAAAGATTATCTATTTCAATAAACAATTTCATTTGTCTTACATCAACATTGCTAATATCTTGTTATTGGTGCTTTGGAAATAACTTGCTTTTACGCAATTAAACTTCCTGAATTCCAGTACGAGCATGTTTTCGTAGTAGGTCCATGGTCAGAACAAGCATAATAGCCCGATGCCATTTGACACGAAATACCGAAAGATTAACAATTTCAAATAAACAATGTCACCTTACGTCAACATCGCTAATATTCATCATTTTACGCAGCTTAACAGGGCAGTGCTTGCTTGATAGCCTCTATTGTTGACGCTAAACGGGGGTCGGCCGGTGGCCGCTTAAGGTTGCGCACCGGAGCGTGTCTGAGCCGATTTGTCTCTTTTGTTCGGTCGTTGCTTTTGTCAGCGGGCAATGAACCGAGATAGAGCATGAGATGGGGTTAAAATAACTGGAACCATCGGACCCAGCTGGAGACAGCAAGAATGCAACATGTCAATTCCCTGTGAACATTTCATGACATTAAAGGGAATGGCAAGATTGAAAGTAGTCCTCAATTTAGGACACAATACTCCTAGAATCAAGTATGCTAGTTTTAAGTTTCTGCTATGAAAATCTCATCTTCATACATTTCTTCTTTATTGTATAATCATTACTACAAAATACTGTGATATTGAATTTTTTTGTGTACATGTAGCTTTCTATGGGATCAATTTCTATCAGAGATGGCGAGTAATTCAATATTGGTATTTTAACCCATTAAAGACAGTTTGATTTTGTTTTAACACATATTTCTCACAGACCACATGACAAGATATCTCCTTTTTCGCCTGAAGTATAAAACAAATTCAAAACAAATCCTTCCAGCCTGCATATACACTCTAGCCAGTTTATATATTGATTTATATTTCAACTTATTTGGTTTTTGAGACATTTTTATTCATTTCTCTCAATCATGTCAATACCCTTTAATTTCACTAGAATGGACCCCTCCCCCAGTCAATTTCATTTCAGGACTGTGTTTTCAAGAGTCTGGTTTGGGGTTGGGGTAGGAATAGGTGAAATTTCAATAAAGTAGTAAACTCGTACCAATTATGATCACAGTGAATGCCAATATCTATCAGAATGCTATCCTTTAACTTCAGTCTAACTGGAGGTATTTTCAACAAAACTAGATTTTATAGCAATTTCCTAAAAATAGAGTATGTGGGTGGATTGTTTATGATACAGACAAAACGTGTCAAAATAGTGTTTACATTACAATAAATTCCCATAAATTTTCTATCACTACTAGCCTACATATTCTTGCAAATTCATGAATTTTGTGTTGGGGAACAAAGTAAACTAATAGACTAAGAAATTTATTAGCAATGTATGTAGAAATCCACATCTCTAATCATTCCATTCAAAAGGGAGAACAACTGGAATTTGGAAAGGATCAAACTCAGAATCAAACTCAAACTTCATCTGTAATGATGTACAGTACACATATAGGTTTTGTGACATCCAACCAACAATCTAAAAGGGTGTTGAAAAGCACTGGGCTGTAACTACTCAATCAATTCCATAAATGAGCATATATTTCAATAAATACCAAATAGATAAGGAAACTATAAAAACAAATATTTGCCAATTGTCTGTTCAGTATACTACTGTAGTGGAATTTCCAGAAGGTACAAATAAACAACACTTGTAAACAACATTGCCAAAGGACTGAGGTGATTATACACGTATATGAACAATTTCCAATATTGGTTATTCAAAAGTATTTATTTTGTAAGAAAATGTAAATAAAAACAAATTAAAAAAACATAGAAAAACAAATACAAGCAGGATATGTGGAGACACACTATTTGTACATTGTATTCTGAGCCCATTCATGGTGTAACCTGGGCTGTAAGCGGAACAAACTGGTTAGTGAACTAGAGTGGAATAAACGTCCCCTAAAAAAGACACACACAAAAAACAGATTTGACTGACATTTACGGTTAACTGATAAAACAGTAAACAACAAGTTACACCTACAATTGTATCTATAATATAGTATTCTGTCAGTCCATTCAGGGATCCTAGTAGGATCCTAGTAGGATCCTTGTAGGATCCTAGTAGGATCTTTGTAGGATCCTAGTAAAGTCCTTGTAGGATCCTAGTAGGATCCCTGTAGGATTCTAGTAGGGTCCTTGTAGGATCCTAGCAGGATCCTTGTAGGATCCTAGTAGGATCCTTGTAGGATCCATGGTCCATTCAATGTCTGCATTGCTGGGTGAAATCTGAATTTACACGTAAACAAGAGACTGGATTTGTTTTAATCATATCCATACAAGTGTAGAAAAGGTATGGTATGATATATTTTCTGATGAATTTACTGGGTTGTATTATGTGGACAAACTGCAGAAAAAAATCAACAAATTTTTGATTGAGTAGAGTTAAACTTGTATTTTTACATTATGAATGAACAACTCAACTCCTTAAACATTTATGTTATTCATCATTCCCATGCATACTGAATTATTTCAGATAAAAGGACACAATTTTTTTTTCTTCACAAACTGATATTCATTCCTGATAAATGCAATTAGCATTGTTTACTCGAATACTTATGATTTTTATATATGATTTTTATTTCTTATTTCGATGTAAAATCATTCGCAATTCAGCTTACGGCTGCAATGTCGATTTTTAATAAAACCTTATTGAATTGAAAAAAAAAAAAAACTAGTTCAAATATTTATATTTCGTTTTTCAAAGTGCCAAAACAAGGTTTTACATGTAATATTGAAAAATCTGAAACATTATTCTGCACCAAAATTATTTCATTTAATGAAGTCATGCTCAACTGTCATACATGTACAGTCAGTATGCAATGGTACTGTACTATTTCAATTTCTATTTACATTAAGGTCAGTTAAAAAAAAAAAAAAAAAACGTCTATAAATGTCACAAAATGTGACAAAAATTCCACTCTGTGTGGCACATTTCTTGGCTTCAAACACACGAATGTCTACCACAATTTAGACGTCATGCGTGTTGACGTGCTACTGCAACTGTATTTCAGACACACACGCAGGTTAGGGGTCACAGGGGGTTGCTGGCTCATGTGAATACCAGAAGCTTGGGTGGAGAAAAAAACTGTGCATCACTGTCAGGAGTAATTTGTATTAGGAGGGCCATACACCTGACCCTAGAGCATGTGCAAGTTGGAGCGCATGTTTACACAATCAACATATGTTGTGGCAACTTGAGTTCACTCGCAGTGGGGATACTCAACATATGATTATTCAGTTAATGATCGATAAATATGAAAACATATTTGCACTTTTTGAATTTTAAGTTGTAGTATACTACTGTACTGTATATTCCTGTTCAATTTTGGTGAATGATTTCGGGAATAAAACGACTTTGATTTGTTTGAAATTGGCTTTCCAATTTCTTTTTAAATTGGAAACAAATTATTATTAAATTCATACTATGAGGTCAAATGGGCATTCAGGAAAAATTAAATTATATTGATTGAAAATCTTACATGTACTGTACATGTAGTGCCTCTCTTTTTTCCATTTTCCACTTTTACCTACTTTTGAAATTCAGTTACTTTTACTAATTTATCGATTATTTATTTATTTATTTATACATTTATCTATATTTGTTTAGTATTTCACTTAAATTTTTGTTTATTTATTTATTCAGGGATATATTTAAAAATGAAGAGTTTGCAGAAAGAATTTACAAGAATTTACAATGGGGTTTAGAGTTCATCACTGTATTATCAAATTAATGGTAAATCAATCAATTTAATTTTTACTTACTAAAGTAGTTACATCATTACATGTACAGTATATACACACATATTTATTTATTTATTTATTTATTTATTTATTTATTTATTTATTTATTTTATTTATTTACTTATTTATTTATTTATTTATTCAATTATTTAATAATTTATTTATTTATTTATTTATTTATTTATTTATATTTATTTATTTGTTTATTTATTTATTTACATGTATTTACTTTCTCTTCTCTCTTTGTATGTGACCTCACCCTAGAAAGGTTCATTGTCCTCTGTACAGCAGTTCTAATTCAAAGGACATACGTACAGTAGATGACTTAAAAAGTTTATCTTGGCTGTTATAATTTTTTTTCAGAAATTGAAAATTCCCAATTTAAGAATCATCCTCCATCAAGGATAAGGTCAAATAACTCACTGCCTACTCAACCACGCCCTGATGATGATACCGGTATGGATTCAAGCGGCATAGCATGGCTGCCAGGGAGAAGGGGCTTGTCCAAGCTAACAGGATAAAATAATTTGGTAAGAAATCTTTCTATCAAATTTAACTGTTTTATTTATTTATTTACTTATTTATTTATCTATTTATTTATTTATCTAAATTTATTTATTGATATATTTATTTATTATTTATTCAAACTTATTTATTGATATACTTATTAATTTATTTCAATTTATTTATTTATTTATTTGTATTTATCTATTTATCTATTTATTTATTTAGTACATTTATTAATATTTCTTTATTCATTTTTTATTTATTTACTGGGTAAACCAATTAATCAGTTACAATGTACTTACTTTCCTACTAACTTACATGCAGTAAAGCTTACTAATTTATTTATTTTTTCATTATCTTTTTATTTTACAGGTACAAAGAAGATCAAATGTACAATATTGTCATCCTGCTAAAGATGGCTCTGATAGAACCAACTACAGCTGCATTTACATCAGTTTAACTTCAGAAGATCTAGGGTAGTTCAAGGAAGAACCAGAAGGAAAAGGGGAAGTTTGCCCCTTCCCCCGTTCACCGGCTATCCCTTCCTGTACTTGTGGCCAAGTCATTGATGACTTCCCAACCAGATATTTGCTGGATTTCATGGAGGTCAGAAAGTTGTAGGATAATTAATGTCACTGTGGGTGCAGCCAGCTGGTAGTCTCAATAATTTGAAGTTGACTCATCATCCATTTACAGAGATACGAAGATGAGTGAAATGATACAGATGATGTTCACTGTGATGACAATGATGTTGGTAATGTGATGATTGTGATGTTGGTGATTATAATTATGATCAAAGGAGGAGGAGAAGAAGAATAAAGAGGAAAAACTACGGGTAGAAGGACATAGGAGGAGGAGGAGGACGAAGATGGAGACAAGGGAAAGGAGGAGATGAAGAAGAAGAAGAAGAATGAGAAGAAGAAGGTGAAGAAGGTGAAGAAGGGAGAAGGCTGAAAGAAGAAGAAGAAGGAGGAGAAGAAGAAGAAGAAGAAGAAGAAAAGAAGGGAGAAGAAGAAAACAAGGAAGAAGATAGAAGAGAGGAGGAGGAGAATGAAGAAGAAGAAGAATGAAGAGAAGTGAGAGAGGAGAAGAAGAAGAAGAAAGAAGAAGAAGAAAGAGAAGAAGGAGAAGAATGACAAGAAGCAAGAAAAGAATGAAGAGAAAATGAAGAAGAGAGAGAGAAGACAAGCAAGAAGAAGTAAGAAAGAAGAAGAAGAGGGAGGAGAACGAGGAGCGGAGGAGAAGACGAAGAAGAAGAAGAAGAAGAAGAAGAAGAAGGTGAGGAAGAAGAAGGAAGAAGAATTAGACAAGAGGAAGAGGAGGAACATAGAAATAAGGAGCATGTCAATGGCAGAGGGGTACTTGATGATAACTGAGATATTATACCAGTCAACTATATACAACGTAAAACATGTACCAACAATTATTTGAAACCACACTTGTAGATTGCCCTGATCTTAGGCTGGTATATTGAAGAGGACATGTATTGATAGGGCATTTCAGTCATATTCTCTGTTATCTCTGTCAATGGTCTTTCTTTCTTTACATTCAATGAAGAAACGATTTAAGTTTTAATTTCATCCACACAAAAGAAGTCATTGCCAATTAAATATCAATAGTCAATACCATTTCCCACAAACCTACTCTATGTGCATGACACATCCTTAGGTAAAATACCGAGTAGCTCATTTATTTTCATTCGCACATACTTTGTGTAAGTAGCACACATCGTTAAGTGTACTTGTACCATTTATAATACCATCAATCACTAGTCAAGAAACATAATTAATCATCAGCTATTAATAATCGAGCGATATTATGCAGTGTTTACACACTATAATTTGGCTGAAGGTGCCAGCATTATATTGCAAATAGTTATTACAACATATGGTCCCATTACCTTATTCAGGCATACAATACGTGTATATCGTTTTCAAATGCTTAACACCAAACAACCACGAAAACAAAAATATGCTATCCCTAAAAATAAACAAACACACACAACATGCATTATAAATGTTTACCTTATTAGATTCGTACGTCAAATGAAAATATTTTTGTTGATATAACCAGGAAACTCATTTTTATTATATTAACCCTAGTTAAAGAGATTTGTTGATATTGCAAAAAGAAATCACATTTGTGTGGACTGTGTGTGGGTGTGTATTCTATTAAAGCAAATTCATACAGATTCGTATAATTCAAGTACAGTTAAAGACAAATTTTACAAAATATTGGAATGATTAAAAATTTGATGTACATGTAACTACATGCATTCAGAAATGATAAAATCTAATTCTGTTTACAGCAAAGTATTGTCTTTTGGGCAATTACCCTTTGTCATATTGAACTGATAATAATGGTTGATTTAATATCATAACTGGCCTCATTGGAACTTATCCTTCCATTTTTAAAAAGCATAACAATGAATACACAACCCAGATACAAATAATGCAATGCCCCATCATAGAAATATTCCACACAAATTCCTGATTAATTTGTTCCCCACCCCACCCCCACCCCCCCCCCTAAAAAAAAAAGATTCTTGCATCTCTGCTTGACTGGTGACCACATACGTAGTGGTATGTTAGATATCACCCTTGTACAAACTTATTCTTGAGAAGGTATACATTTCTGCATAGTGAGGATGTAATTCTAAAGATGGTATCCAGTGTTGGGGACAAAAATTCTCCCACCATGAGATATTTCAAAAACTCAGCGGGATGAGTTGCTGAAACTGAGAGCTAGTTAGCAGAACCCGGTCACAAATTGTTCCAAGAAATACAACTCATCTTGAATTTCATAAACAAGAAATTGACTTACAGTATGTTACTGGACAGAAAGAATTTGATAATTGACAAAGGGGTTTGTCCCTGCAAGCTACAGCTTCCCTCCAAATTCAATTTCCCCCTCTCAGTTGTGCTTTGAACACTTCCAAATCAGTTCATCCTCATTATGTTCTTGGAAGGTTCCACTGTTAAAGAGAGGGGTGACTCCTACTGCTACAGTTGATAACACTTTAGTTTACTTCTCATTTTCTGATGGATTACTGACAAGAGGGTAAGTGTATACACTCTACCAGACTTGTAAAATAGCATTGCTCTTGACAATTCTAAAAGCATATTTATTGCCTAAAACATACAAACAGGTGAACTTGGCAATAAATTTATGTGTAATGTAACCTATCTCTGCTACCACAGACCTAGCAAAACAATGTTTTGTTTTTGAGAATGCTCCAGTGGCTTTGGGTCCCAGGTGCTGGAAAATATGTGTACATGAAGACAGGTTAAAACAAAATTTAGCATCACAGATTGAAGATCATAATCAAAAGGGTTCACGGAAGGCACATTAGATCGAAGTTATCCTAATGTTATGTCTATTGGCAACATAACCATTGTATACCCATAAATCACATCTTCATCTTGAAGTTTTACTTTTTTCCCCTTCTCTTCGTACCTTTTCATCTGTATTTGAAAACGCCTGAGATTTTATTTTTAATTTTTTAAAATATTAATTACATACACTAACACTTTATTTTGCTTTGGGGATGGTGGTGGTAGGGGGGGGGGGGCGTTGAAATCATGGAGCTGTCTTATACAAAATGAAAACCTCTCTCCCTACCTTTAAAAGAAAATAACACATAGAGGAAAAGAATGAGGCAGCTTGGGCTAGGGTTTATGGAGAATGTGCTATATTGAAATAAAATATATGGTCTCCTACTGGTTTAGAAAACAAGAGCCGAGTGGCGGCACGGGGACGCTCACTGAGGTCTCGCAAACTCTCTATGCGTGCCATAGAAAAAGCATTCAGCTATATGTTAGTTTTGGCCTCTTGGAGCCCTGATATTCTAGGCACCCCACTACGCCAAAATGAACCAGTTTGGAAAACTTTGCATCCTCTTGCCATACACGTATAGCTGATTTTGCCAAGTTTAATTAAATCTGACAATCCATTTTTATAAAAAACTAGCACGCCCTAGTATCTTAACATTTGACCTTTACCTACTTATGTGACCTGGACCCAATTTAACATTGAAGGGTCACCTATACATGTTAGATTTCCATCCAAGTTTAGTCACATTTTACAAATGGGCCAATAACAACCAAATTAAGACAACATTTAACTTCATTTGATCTCTGACCTAACTATGTGACTTTGACCTCCCGAAATTTACATTGAGGTTCCTGTCACGCATCTAGCATCCCAAGTTTGGTTAACAAATTGGCGTCCTGTATGGTTAGGAAATTTACTAGTTTGGGCCCGCAGTGGGCCCCGCCCCCCTGGCCCCAGCAATTGCTGGGGACCTGGGTTGTACCATTCCAGTGAAGAACCCTCTATCCCCTCCCCTCTTGAGGATCATTTCCACCAAGTTTGTCTAAATCCATTGATGTGAAGCGTTGAATTATCCCATAGGCGCCACCCCAAAACTTTTTGCCCCTTTAGGGGCCAAACCGGGCCACCCTGTGCATTGTCATGAGGAACATTAACTTTAGCACAATAGAGGTATCTACACACAAAAGTGGCCTTACCTAAACTATTTTACTGGCATCTAGAGAAGAAGCATGTTGAAAACTACCTATTTTGGCCCATTTAGGCCCTGCCCCTGGCCCCCAGGGGCAGGTGATAACAATTTGAGACCTTGGAAATCCCCACGCCCCTAAGGATCATTCCTGCCAAGTTTCGGGCCAAATCCCATCATACATTTTGAAGAGAACGCTGAAAATGTGTTAAAAGTTTCCGCACGACGACGTACGGCACGACGATACGACGCGCACGACGAACGACGCCACGACGAACGAAACGCACGCACGGACGACGGACTGAAAAGCCCGATCGCAATAGCCTCACTGACCTTTGAGCTCAGGTGAGCTAAAAAAACCTCAAATCTTCACCTACATGTATGACAAACTGGAACACCCAGTGGAACATGAGACAATGGTTGGCTGGAACAATAATGTGTCACCGCTTGACATGAGGGGGGCGGGGTCAAAATAACACCAGATGAGGTCACACAAACTTTTGACAATGATGTCATATCTCAGAATAAATGTTTTTCCAAGAGTGAAGGGTGATGGGCTGCGGTTACTGTCATAATATCACTGTGCTCTTTGGTCGTTTTGTGCGTGCGTGCGACTACAAAATTGAGCCCGTTGGTGGTCCGTGACGAAGAAGAGAAGTACCGGGCCTATGTCCCTGGGGTGGGTCGGGGGTCGACACAATAGGAGATGAGGTCATCAATACACACAAAAAAAAATGACGTCATACCTGATAATATGTTTCGTGCTGGTATTCAATGACATCCCAAAATTTGCTGAAATAATATGTTTTCAGTCACTTTATCTTTTCCGGCAGTTATAATTGATATCACAAGGCAAAGTGGTTACAAAAACGAGAGATGGAACTGAAGCTTCCCACCCTTCTCCATGAAACAGAAAATGATGATCATATCACAAGAGTTTTTAAATTCATATTGTTTCAACCCAACAGTGGTGTTGTTCCAAGCAGCAAAATACTGTGCCTGCCACCCTTGTTACAATACTTTGAAAGAACTCAAATTTGAACTGAACTTATTCTGAATGTGATATCCAGTGGTAGTACTGTTTGTTGTTATTTATTGGTTAATTTGTTTATCTATTTATTTGTTTATTCATTAAAAGGACTGGAATTGATTTTTTTTTTAACTAGAGAGAGCAATTAATAGGCTAGTCTGGCTGTACTAAAATAAAGGGAAAGTTATGAGGGATGAAGAAGATTTTCAGGACGAAGGAAGAAGTGAGAGAAAGAGAAGAAAGAGGAGGGGACGGGGGAGGAGGGGGAAAGGAGGAGGAGGAGGAGAAAAAGTGGCAGGGGAGAAGGAGGAGGGGAAGGAGAAGGGGAAAGAGGGGAGGGGAGGGGTGGGAGGGGGATTTAGAATTAATTGCCTCAGTGGTAGCCCCTTAATTGCTGGTTAAATCTCATCTATGCCCCCAGGGAGAAGTTAAAATAACATCAGTTGAGGTTGATGTTTTGATAATGATATCATTTCATCTGGGAGTAAGAGACCCTAGCATGACAAACCTGTACAGTATGCACATTAGGTCCTGGTATACTCCTCTTGTACTTGCATGTAGTTTCCAAGACCAATCACAATTTTTTTTTAGTATCCAGGAATGCATCACAAGAGGGTCATCCAACAGTTCTGAATACTACTTCAACTACTTCTATCAATATTACCACATTTCTTCTCCTCCTCCTCCTCTTCCTCCTCCTCTTCCTTTTCCTCCCCCTCCTCCTCTTCCCTTTCCTCCTCCTCCCCGAACCTAGTCCTCCCTTCCTCCTTCCCTTCCTCCTCCCTCTCCTCCTCCTCCCCTCCCCCTCTGCATCTCTTCCTCCTCACCTGCTCCTTCCCCTGTTCCCTTTTCTTCCTTCTCTCTACCTCTTCCATCTTCTTTTAAGATTACTGATTACTCTCCCTTGGCAAAGTAGGAGTTAAATCATTAGTTCCCCTCTCCTCCCACTTTCCTCAATTTTTCCTCCTAAACTGGCAATTGCCTGCACCCTCTTGCTATTAAAGACAACAGATGTTGCACTGGCATAGCTACTGGATGAGTAAGAAAGAGGCATCCTGCCATGATGTGACCTGTCAAAGGCCAGTGATGAAGGGCTGGTTTACAGTCACTACTGGTAGAGCAATCAGCCTGTCATCAATGGGGCAGCTACAGCTACACGGGAGAGAGGGGAGATGCTTGGCCCCCCTCCCTCCCCTCCCCCCCCCTCCCCCGGGAAAATGCAATATCTTCATACAGCATGATACTGTGGGCTACATGTATGTGCATCATTATAAAAGTGTGTTCCACCCACCATCATCTGCCATTCATCCCCCTCCCTCATGTTCTGTTACCGAGATCAAATGCCAAGACTTTCATTATGTTTTGCTTCTCCACCCCAAAAGATAACAATTCTGGGCATGCCATTGTCAGCTGAGTGCATTTGACTCTGAAACATACAAGACATTTTGAAATGTACTATGAGACATTTGAAGTATTATGAGTTATAAGCAATACATGTATATATATTGTCAGTGCAAGTAACATTTCAACAACTTCGAAATTGATTCAAGGAAGTAATGTACAGAGAATGAACACTCAGGTATGTGGAAATGTACTACGAGAGAGGATCCAATAATTGGTCAATGATTAACTAGGGGGAAAGACCCAATAGTTGGGTAGTGATTAACTAGATGACGTATGCAGTTATATCTTTCACTTTCAATGCATCTTCAAAGGTTGAGGGTTATGTTTCCTTTCATAGTTGCAATATACTCCATTTAAATATTGATGGACAGAAAATGAAAATAATTACTTTATGAGACATGCTAGTGAGTAATGTATCATTCATTCAAATGATCCAACTGAACTTTGTATCATCCGACTGACATTGAAACAAGTCCAATGATGTTACAGGATGATTGATATGAACAAGCTGATGATTAAGGTTTTGCTTTACAAGTTTCCCCTCCCCAGGTTCACCCCCCCCCCCAATGAAATGATGTACATAACTGAACTATGTATCATCTGTAACACAATGAGGCAAGTCCATTGACATTATGGGGATGATATGATATACCTGTATGATCATTAAAAGCTAATGATCAAGTTTTTGTTTGTTTCGCAAGTAACCCCTCCCCTCCCAAACCTTGTACATTACTCAGCGGAATGATACCCTTTGGAGTTTTCCCTGATTACACATTGAACGCCTAGCAAACAAATGAATCCTAATACATGTACATGTAAGATATCATATCACTGTACAGGCTTACTGTCCAGAGTATACTGTCAAATATAATTTTGATCTACTAGTACTTGATACATGTACAGTATTATGATTCATTTGATTTAACCAGGTTTAACACTCTCAACTAACAGATTTGATACAAAACTAATCACTTCAGATTTATCTGCGTATGGGCCATCTGTTACACTATCATCATTCTTTCTTTTTTTTCTTCTTCTTCTCTTCTTTTCTTCTTCTTTTTCTTCTTCTTCTTCTTCTTTACTTCTTCTTCTTCTTTTTCTTCTTTCTTCTTCTTCTTCTTCTTCTGTTTCTTCTTCTTTTTCTTCTTCTTCTTGCTTCTTCGTCTTCCTTCTTTCTTCTTCTCTTCTTCTTACTTCTTCCTCTTCTTCTTTCTTGTCTGTTATTGGTTATTGCCTTTCTTTATTTGAAAATTGTTCAATTTGATCATATTACATGTAATAACGTGAATATGTAGTTTTCTGCTAACTATACATGTATGAAGGTGTATTTTGCCTGTCGGTTACTCGGTAACTCTGAAATCAGGCAAGCACTTGGTACCCATACTTCTCGCTGCTTGCCCCTCCCCTTAGCAAAAGAGAATACAAACATTTTTGTTAACCGTACATGTATCTCAATCTTTCAAAAATGTATGATTATCTTATAATGAGTGCCAAACTGAAATAGATATTTGTACAGAATAAATCAATATCAAACATACTGAATTCTTCCCCTTTTCATAGAGTAACACTTGAAGAGATATAATAGTCTGAGCTTACAACTGAGAGAAAAATTCTCCGCTTAAAACACAACACAACGACTGGTGCATTCATTGTGCAACTAAGAGGCGAGATCTGAACACCTATCACCCCTGACTTTTATCAATTAATATAGGTTAATTACCATTCCATCTGGGGCCCTCCAATCCAGTCGCTGAATGGCTATCATATTCTGGCCGCAACGTAAAGCAACCTGCATGTACATACAGTATATTGTACATGTATTAAACATGGAGATTTTACCAGTACATTATATACAACGCAATACCTCCGGTCACATGCGTACGGCTGTTTGGGGTGTTCAAACACCCCCTTCAGAAAAGAAAAAAATGGGTAATGATATTGGGAACAGCACTTGCCCGCTTACCTGGGGCAAGTAAAATTTCACGTAGGGCAAGTAAAAACTCAAAATGCAAATCTTACTTTAAAAATTTTTTATCATGAAATGAGCAAATCATGTCCAAAAATCTTACCAATACAACCAGAAGGTCTAAAATTTTGTGTTCAGTTAACCCGTACAGAATTTCATCTTTTATTGTGTTCATTGTACTTAATCTTATCACTCTGTGAATTCATAAATCACACCTCGCAACCCCCAGAATTAAAATAAAAACTTCCAATGCTATAAAAAGTTGCTACTAGTTAAAATTAGTGAGAAATTGTTTTTAATGTTTTTTTTATGATAATTTATATTTTCGGGCAAGTAAATTTTTCTTTCGGGCAAATAAAAAGCAGAAAGTGATAATTTCAATATTAAAAAAAAGATAGTGTGGAGCACTGCGAACCTGATAACCCCTGTTTTGCTTGTTGTATTGATTTGCACCATAGAACCCCCTCCCCTTAAAAAGACCCTGGGTATGCCTGTGGCTCAGGGGTCATACTCTGTTATAGGCATGCACAGCTAGGGTCGGGGTAAATTTAAAAATAGACCCTCACACTTCTCATCAATGAGATAAACATCTTGGCTAATTGTGGTTAAGGAGGATTGATTCAATGAATATATTACTGTTTAGTTATGGAGAGCTTCATGTTATGGATAGTCTTTGATGTCTTAAAAAGTTTACATCAAACAAATTGATCGTTAATATGATACAATCAGTAATGAACATTGTGTATTACATGTAACTAAATTTCAAGAAGTTTCATCTAATTTCATTTGATAATTTATTTATTTGATCATTGATTGATTA
>JZLH01S0577087.1:37822-52554 GCA_001188425.1 Eucidaris tribuloides | reverse complement strand
CCCCTCCCCTTCACACACCCACCCCCACCCCACCCCCCAAAAAATACATAAATGTACCATGAACATAAAGCCAGTTTTATCTTACATACTGTACATGTACATATATGACAAAAGAATGATACAGTATTTTATAATATGCACAGTATTGGCACAGTATATTGTAATTTGTTACAATGTTGTTTCTACTTCCTTATTATTATTTATTTATTTATTTATTTATTTATTTATTTATTTATTTATTTATTTATTTATTTATTTATTGACACATATTTTTTCTATTTATTTAGTCATCTATTTACGTTATTTATTAAAACTTTATTTGTTTTCACCACGGTAAAGGTAACCTCTCCCATTAATCACTTTTGGGCACATACTTTTTTTTCATGTCATAATTTCAAAAGACATCACAAAAATATATGACATAACAGAAATGTTGCGGCTACTGTCTCTTGATTTGCAGAACAATACAAGACTTGAAAAGACAAAAGATCCACCGTAATTATACCAGACGTACATGTAAATACTTATAAAATGAGAAGATATTCAAGTCAGAATATTATAAATAGCATGTATGCTGTACAGACTATCGTAAACAGATTAATTCATACACAAATTATTACTGTCCAGCAACAACGACAACAGCAACAACAAAATGTGACATTTCATACTTTTTACAGCAAATGGGAATGATTTTTAATTTCTAGAAGATGGATTGAAAGGGCTTGAATCAAGTTATCAAGGAAGGAAAATTTGTTATGGTATTTTTTGAAAGTTGCCAAAGTGCTACGTTGATGTAATTTCCAAGGTGAGCTCCTGGGATGATAATGATGATGATGAGCGTGTATTGCCCTTCACAATTCTGTAAACAGCTCCCTCTATCTTTCATATGACATGTGGACCTCGCATACAGTTTATACCTGGGGCTTCGGCAGGGTGCAATTTCAAGACGAAAATGTCAGCCATCGTCGATCTGCATTTGAAATGTCTTATATCAGAAGAGTACGCCAAGAAATACATGTACATTAAGTGCTCAACAATCTACACTACAGTACATGCATGTACCGGTACTACAATTGATTCTCTGGAATGACTAGCTACTGCAATCTTGAGCCTTCTTGGGTGATTAAACAATAAACCAAAAAACAAATGGAGCATGTTATTGGGTTCCTTGATAGATAGGAATTAGACAGGTAGATATTCCCTTCTCTCTGGGCACCATCCAACTTGCTATGTACAATGCAGCTCTCACCCAAGCACACAATTTGACACCAGTCTGTAAATACATTATGTACACTTGACAGGGATGCACAGATAACTAAATGATGTGGTTTAATCTGTGACACTTTGTATCATGATAACATCATTTGCATGGGGCACGCAGTTTAATTTGATTCCAATATTTACTTTTTAACCAAAAAAAAATCCTGGAGCAGTATGGATTGTCAAATATCATCATAAAATTGCAGAATATGGATGGGAAGGTATTTTTTTTATCGCCTGTATTATAATAATCATCATCATCATCATCATCATCATCATCACCACCACCATCACCATCACAATCACCATCAAAATCATCACCATCATTATCTTCATCACTACTTTCATTAGCATCATCACCATTATTACCATCATCATCCTCACCATCATCACCATCATCATCATCACCATCATCACCCTCACCATCACCATCATCATCAAGAACACAATCATCATTATCCTCATCACCATCGTCAATGTCATCATTGTCATCATCATCTTCATCACTCCCATCATCATCACCCTCACCACCAACACCATCATCAATGAATATCATCATCATTATCACCATCGCAAACACGATCATCATTAACATCATCAAGAACGCCATCATTGCCATCATCACCATCTCAACCATCACCATCACCATCACCATCACCATCATCATCATTTTCATCATCACCAGTATCATTTACTCTTTTCCTTAAAAGTTAATCAAATCAAAATTGAGAAGCTATGGACAGATTTGGAATTAACAATGGAGCACTGCCAATTTTCACCTTTGAAACACAACGTTTCATCTGTGATCAAATCTTAAACTTCGTTTCATCATCATAATTGTTTTGACTACCAGTACTGCCACGATGAAAAACATACATTCACAGCCAATCAGATAAGGTGAACATACAACCTGGCATGTCATCTGGAGTGTATTTCTATTAGATCTGACAGGAATGATTTACAGCCATATGAATGAGATGAGACAAAGGCCCAAAATGAATTTTACATCCAACAATTATCTGTACATGTAGGCCTACATGATAAGTACCAGTCCCTCACTGATCTATGCAGTAATTTGTTATTAAAGACTTGTACATCATAATATGCTGCATTATTCCATATCATATTCTGTATTCTCTATTGATCTCATATGTTTTGCATAAGTTACACTCATATATTACATTTTTGTTTTCTACTTTGTCTTTGTTGTTGAATGGTAGTGTATTGAACGATGTATGTTATAATTTAAATTTGCACTTCCTATTTCATGTGCACTTATATTGTACTTTATTCAAAACAATGTTGAATTATGCACATGTAGTTTCTACATTCTACAACTACTAGTGGCACAGCATTTTCTATATTTCATAATGATTTCATAATTTATATTAGATGTTCTAAATACTGTCACTCATGTCTTAATATTTGTCTGCAGATATTCTGAAAATCTCATTATTTTTAGATCATGTATACAGTGCAACTCAAGTACATGTAATATCCCACACAAGCCAATGAATTTTCTTTGCTCTGATAACCAAAACAGTGTCTTCACTACTCAAAATCCAAAACAGCTTGTATTTTTACAACCATTTAGTTTTTTTTCCGGTTGCGATGAAATTCCACACTGTTGTGTCACAAAATCTGTAGTATTCTACACGGTTTAGAGGTTATAGAGCTGAATTCACGTGTGACATTTTTCTATCCTTCAAACCAAAGAAAAATTCACCGAAGTGTGTCAGGCCCAGGGCGCCTCTTTCAATCTCCCACCACAGAATGTTACATAACTCACAGAGGTCATAAACCAATCATGTTTACAGCAAAATTGCTCATCAGTAACAACAATACAGACGAGACACAAACACAAACTGATGTTCTTTAAATTACCCTTCTTTTCCCCAAAATGTTTGTCCGTGCGGTAGTTTATGACCACCACATTTCCTCTTTACAACAAGAATTCACTATTTTTTTATTTATCTTAAAGGCCAAGTCTCTCTTTGGCATGCCTAGATTTTGTGCAAATGCACTGGTACTGTATATTTAAGAACCTTTAGCAAAGTGTAGGAGCTAGAAATGCAGTTTTAGTGGAATTACAGTAACCACTGGACTTTGATTTTGATATTTTGTCTCTTTTCGTGACAAAAATTCTACTAGTAGCAAGAGTCTATATTTAGACAGTGCACACAAGTCTCTTTTTACCTAAATGCACAGTGCCACTAAAAGCTTAAGTGTAATAGATTTGTATGTACGTAGATGACTTTGCATTCCCTTTGTGCCTGACACATGCCAGCACAAACGTAGATCAACCGTCCGGTATTACATAAGAGCTGTAATAGGCTTGAAGTGAAATTTGAAACTGTGTGCCTAGGACATACACTACACAAATATTGTTTTTTTTGCTCATTTTTCAAAATGGAGGTAAATTTCTGATCTTTAGATTTCACAAGCAAGTTCTTTCTATAATAGCCTAAGGACAAGAATACTGTTTTGCTGTTTTACGGGAGGGTTGCAAATGAGATTCTCCACCTTTAACCGAAGTAAATAAAAGATATTGACAAACAAAAAGTGGGAGAGTCATTCTGTGAACAGTCACATTTTGTTGGGTCTGTCAGCCATGCAATGTACACAATGTGAGGAATGTCTGGCCCAGTGTCAAAGACAGCCAGCAAGAATGCGAGACATTCTTGTAGATGTCTTGAGACATTCTTGCAGATGTCTTGAGACTGGGGGAAGGCTGGCGCAAGGAGTGCTTCGCATCTACCACTTAATAATCCCCCAACGACCCCATTCACAGTGGGAAAATAAAACCCCCGCAGAATCCCAGGGTCATATATCTTTTTAGCGGAAACGTTTTTGATGAGCGAATTGCTGGGATAATTTTGATATTGGGAAATGTACCAGAAATTGTAACTCATGAATGCATACTTTGCCACAAGATACTTCCTCAAAGATTTTGATAGGCCTACACCCAAATGTTTTGGACATATGAATTTCAAAACCATGTGTAGGCCTATATTACAATCATACTCTACAAATACTCATATCCATCTTGCTAACTTTTCATGTTTTTGTTTATTCTGCAATTGCTTCATGTAATTTGTTGTTGGTCCTTTCTGTTGCTTTTTGTTATTGTTTTTGGTAATAAATCTTTGTATTTACAGACAATAATAATGAGTTTGATTACCTGTAATTTTTCTATGTTAACAGAAATTAAGGAAACAAAATGAAGAATAACCTTTATCAACCCCCCCCCCAAAAAAAAAATAAATAAATAAAAATAAAAATAAAAAAGATAAAACTTAATAGTCTCCAACCATCATGGACAAAAAAACATTCAGAAGTCTCAGACCCAGTTCCGCTCCAATGGTCCACCACTCCTGTCAGTGTAAACAGGGTCTCCCAGGCATTGTGTACATTTCAGAAAGAAATCACAGCAGTGAGAAATCGAAAAGGGGGAGAGTGAGTGACTTCGGACAATGAAGCCACTGTGGGATAAGTCTCTTAATTTTCGCGACTTGTTTGCGGATTTACCCCACGAAGGATAAATCGAGGAATTACTGAAACTCTGTGGATAAATCAAGGATCAATGCATTGTTATTGATACGCATTGCTCATTCATCGGTGTCCTGCAATTCCCATCGTTCACCCATGGGACCGTCGCCATGTTTTGCTTGAGCAGAAAAGAAGGAACAACAATAATAAAACAAAAAAACACTGTGCTTAACACTTTTCAGGAATGATCCTGAGTTGATGTTACACAAGCAAACTTGATGTGTAATTTTTCTTCTTCTTCTTTCGTTTTTTTTTTTGGGGGGGGGGGGTTGAAATATTAAATTAGTTTACGTGTATGTACACGTAGTTTACAACATACAGTACATACACATACATATGTCAGGCTCTAACCTCAGTGGATAGTGTGTATCTTAGCAGTTTTCTTCACCTTGATTTATACTTTTCATTCTAATCATGACATATCCAAATATTTATAAACCAAAGACAAGTCACAAATGATGGTAAATTGTAGGCCTACATTACAATATCAAACCTGTGTCACATAACTATACTGACAATGAAAAAAAAAACCCAGAATTTTATGTACCACGAGTATCATTTTGAATAGATACATGTATGGTGCATATACATGTACATGTAATTCTTAATAATTATGATTATTTAATAACTATGTATATTTACTATTATTATTATCATCATTATTATTCTTGTTGTTTTAGTGCCCCAAAATAAGGTAATGAATTATACTGTATGGGGATTTATTTATAACAGAATAGGTTTTTTTTTCATCATAAAATCTGTACACCAATTTGATGCCATGGACATATCTGAACATAAAATACCAGTCCAGTAGGGCAGTTATTTCAGGAAAATTTTCCAAATATGTAAACAATATTCTAGAACTTATACTACATGTCTATGTCATTGATCCCTGTAACATTACACAGCGTGAAGGCATGGGGTTACTTCAGGTCAAATTTTGAGGAGCTCTAAAAATAACTACACATTTAGAACATTCTGAAAACATCGCAAAGCCCAATACCTCATCAACTCCCATTTGAGAAGCTATTGTCATGAGCAGTCGCGCACGGGTTATTAATGCCTCGGGCAGTCTCGCAAATTAACCGCAAAAATTACATTTCCTATACCCATTATGGGTGACTATCATATAGAATACGTACATGTACGTTGTTGCGTTTTTTCCCCCTCCAACAGGCAGACGTTAAACTTAATTAAAATGGGAATCTAATCAAATGACATGGTGCATACTATTATGAATGAAAACATGATAGACCTTCTAAATTGGTTTAGGATGATGGTGCATGTAATTTCCACCCCCCCCCCTTTATTTCAGAGCTATATATTTGTATACATTTGACCACAAAATCAATTTAGGGGTAGAGATTTACTGCTACTATTAGTGGAGAAAGGCAATACATGGATGGCTTAAAGGTTAGTGACATGATTGGGAACACTTGAAAAATGCCCCAAGAACCAAATGAGTTGAAATATATACCAACTTTACACCAGCTGGAGTGGATCTCCCAGCCAGAAGGATTTGTCTCTAATTTGATTATCTAAGGAGAATCAAGCATGAACACAATTTAGCATTTCAATTTTATCGGGGCACGATGAAAATAGGACCCATAGAGAGCCACACAGCAGATTTGCCTGCCACGAGGGATATTGACATTACTTATTTTAGAATGAGTCAACTTTTGACTACAAGATTTTCACAGCAGAACCCTTGCATAGTTTACTTGATTCTAGTGTAGTTTCAGCCCAAGTTGAGGACTATACTCCCAATCATGTCATTTACCTTTAAGCCATTGAAATTGATTTAATTTCAATCAGTGGCGTAACACGCATTGTCCATAATCCCTGGCCCAAGATATCCCATACATACAATAGTCCTCAATGGGTTAAGACCCATTCAAACTTTACTTGTGATTACATTGTCCTCATTTCATATACCTACACATGAAAGATCCTCATTGTCAATAAAATTTGAAAAAAAAAAGAAGTGCTGTTAACCTAGTTTCATTCATTCTTATCATTGATTAAAATTCCACTGGGGAAACCGCAATTAGGTCATACAAAACTTCATACCAATGACAACATCAAAACAACCGGCTGAAAAATACAACACAACACGCAAATGTACACCTCATTTCATACTTTGTGATGTAATGATACATAAATTACATAGCTGCACATACTGTGCCATAGTTCATTACATACAGCTGATTAGAACAACCAGAAATTGAAATTAACGACCACAGTAATTAACAATCAGCACTGCATGAAATCGACAATCAATACATCCTAAGATTTTAATGAATTGGTGTCAATTCAAATTTGCTGAATAAGCAAGCGAGACCATGTCTCGTTAACTCAGCCACTGGTCGTTAAAATACATTGACTCCTATTTCCACTTCTACTTTTCGAGACTTCCTCAAATTTTTATGTGGCTTTCCTTTTAGGCAAAATATGGTAACATCACTATTTTTGCTGCAGTAAGATCCTCTTGATAATCTGTTCTTTGTTGAAAATATATAATTAGAGTCAATTGTCACATGCAGTTGTGGAATTACAATCCTTTTTGTCTCCCCAATGCTTTCAGAAATGCTTTGTCATGCACAAGATGGGGTACCAAACAAAGTTGTACAGTCAATACATGTAAGAACACAAAGGAAAATTATATGGTTGTAACACATGAAATATCATCCCATTTTTTTGGAGAAACTTTTTTCAGTTCATTGAATTGATACAAAAGTACCACACTAATTAACGTCTATTACATACATGTACATGTGCAATGATAAAGTAAAACTAAAAAGTATTGTGAGGCTTACCTTATATTCACATCTTTTATGACACGCAAATTTACATACTGCAAAAAAGAGGGAAAACAAAGACATTTTATTTAAAAGAATATACTACATATAGGACAAATTTAATGTTTACCTGGCAGTAATTGTCAACTTGGAATAACCTTGTTCTTTAAACAAGAGCCCCGGGGGGCACGACGCTCACCTGAGGTCTTGCAAACTCTCTATGGTGCCCATAGAAAAAACATCAGCTATATGTATAGTTTTGGCCCTTGGAGCCTGTTATCTAGGCACTACGTAGCAAGAACAGTTGGATAATTTGCATCCCCTTGGCCATACCGTACATGTATACTTGATTTTGAACCACGTTTAATTAAATTTGACAATCGTTTTACTAAAACATGGCACGCCTAGTATCTTAACATTTGACCTTTTGACCGACTTGTTTGACCGTTGACCACATTTAAATTGAAGTCACTATACAATGTAGCATTTACCATCCAAGTTAGTACAAATGGCCAATAAACAAAAAGAACATACTTCATTTGATTTGACCTACATATGTGAAAACCATTTGAGCCCAACTTCATATGAGGTCCCTGTCATGCATTCTACACACACAAGTTTGGTTACAAATGGCTTGTGGTTAGAAAGTTACTAGTTTGGGGCTCGCTATGGGCCTGCCTACTGGGCGCCCAGGGGGCCTGGTAGTACCATTCGAGAACCTCTATCCCTCCCCTGAGATCATTCCCACAAGTTTGTGTTAAACATTGATGTGAAGAAGTGAACTATTCCGCATAGGGCCCCACCATCTTTTGCCCCTTTAGGGGCTAAACGGGCACCTGGGCATTGTCATGAGGAAATTAAATTTGCACATAATAGAGGTATTAACACAAAAGTTTGCTTTCTCTAACTATTTCTGGATTAGAGAGAAAGATGTTGAGAAATACCTACTTTTGGCCTTTGAGGGCCTCCCCTGGGCCCAGGGCAGGCTGGACCATTTGAGGACCCTTGAATTTCCACCCTAGGTCATTCCATGCAATTTTGGGCAAATCAAATCATGCAATTTTGAAGGAGGAAGCTGAAATGTGTAAAGTTTAAGCACGGACACGACGCACGACGACGACGCCACGACGACGCATGAACGAAAAGCGATGGCAATATGCTACTGAGCCTTTGGCCTCAGAGTGAGCTAACAAAATGTGACAGCCAGTTACTTTGTAAACTAGTTTTAGCAATATAATACAATATTTCACTGGAGCTGCAATAATATATTTTTTTCCTTAGCTACATCCAGAATATCAAATGAAAGCTGATGGAATTTTCTTGCAATGGTACTGGCAGGGGAATTAAAAAGGGGTTTTGGTACAGTCTGTATTACAAAGTTGATTTGAATAAATGTTGCACAATAGAGAAATACATCAGGGAAAGATTGAGAACATCCTATCATGTATTTATTTATCTATTTATTTATTCATTATATATATTTACTTATTATTTCTGTCTTTATTTTTTTCCAGTATTAACATTGATACAGAAAGTCCACTAAAATATGACTGCTTTACAATGACGAAAGCTAAAATAATTAAAAAATTAACTAAATAGAAACTGTGCTTTTATTAATCATTTCAAAATTCAAATCAGTATTGCATGTACATGTACAGCGTACATGTAACATTTGAATGGTAGTGTAATAGAATTAATTTTGTTTATTGTTATGATGTTGGTTGTCCTTACCTCTACAAGCTCTTCCTTCATTCCATATAATCTCCTTACAGACAGAACAGCTATGTGGGTTTCTGAAGACTTTGGTTTTGAATGTGTGGGACTGGGAATCTACAATATCTTGAGGCTGCAGATAAAATGAAAGAAAGAAAGACGTGAAGTTATCATTAAATTATTATATCATGATTGGAGGCATCATTAGTAAAAATAAATTCATTGATCTGCAGTGACTGATTCAATTAAAAAAAGACAAAACTTAAATCATGAGTTAAGTGTGTATAAGTTTTCAGTTGATGAAAACATAAATGAAAACTTCTGTGGCAAAATTTGCAAAAGCTCCCCAGCGTGTGTTTGTCAGTTTAGCACAATATGGCTGAGTTAATGCCCTCACACTGTCACAGGTTTGCATGCGGATGGGGCATGAACAGGTGACCTATGTAAGGTAGTTCACTCAATTTTGTAGGCTTCTTGGTGATTTGTGCTAAAACTTTATGAAAAAATGATCACTGGATTTTTGAGCAACCATGATACAAAATATCAGTGGACAGGAGAGTTTATTCAACTTTCAGAATCCAATCACCCCAGAGTTCATTGACCTATCATTGTTTCACAATTAACAAGAAAAGGCTACGGTGTCGCTAATATTGGGGTGTTCAGAGTGGTTTTCGAAAAAATGTTTTTGTTTTCGAAAAATGTATTTCAGTTGTAGCAAAAAGGCTTCGATAACTGCAAGACTGCCATAACAGTTAGTATAATACAGTACGCAGTCTACTTGTCTGCATGTTTAGAATATAAGAAGACTAGATAAGCGAATACAATCTGGTACAATATATGCTGGATGAAGAAAAGATTTGTGACATTTATGCATTTTTCTGCAGATGACAAAAATGTGCGTGCTCTGCTTGAAATCAAATCTAGGGAGATGATTTATAAATCTGAATTGTTTATATTCAAAGGCTTCTGATCTGGAATCAATAAGCACTTAGCAGAGAGACCTGCTATCAACGAGCTCCCTGTCAAAGAAATTAACAGATTTAATGGATTTGGAAAAAGATCCATTTCTATGCATGGTTACTATCTCCATCTGCAACATCTGAAAAAAGGATAATTCTGAAGTATATGGCAGTATATGAGATAACATATTTCACTTTTATCACATACACTGAGGTACAGTCTACTGCATATTGTAGTATCATAGTGTATACAGGAGACTCCCGTTATAACGAAGTCTTCGGGACCAGCAGTTTTCTTTCGTTGTATCAAAATTTTGTTATAACCAAACAGTGAAAGTATATAAAGAGATATAGATACTAATTTTGAGGACATGAATTTCTACTTTGTAACAGGAATGTCGTTAGGGCCTATAACCATGTTCGTTATAACGGAAGGTGCACTGTAGTAGAGTTTTCAGTGTAATACTGATATTATGTGTATATGTGTTGAGGGGAGGGGAGAGGGGGAAGGGAGTGGGGGTAATCTCCAGCCGACCTAAAAACCTTACATAGATATCCCTCACAACTCACCCCACATTTAAAATGACAACATTAAGAACAGTGATAAATCATATTTAAAATCAAACATTTTAGCTTGAAAGCTCTTTAATTCTCAAACATAAAATAGGCAAGTCAGTAACATACAGTGTGATATAAAAAAATGAGGATAAAGCCAGATGTTTTTTTTTAATTGTACCCTTTGTAATTTATAACATCCTCTCATCCCACCCCCCCCCCCCCAATCAATCAAAGTCTCCCCCACAATGTACATTTCATAAGGTGAAGTAACACTTGGCATTCCAATAATACCATCCATGTAGATATCAAAATACCAAAGTCCAAAGATAATTGTGAATAAAGTCATGTTGATAAAACATTGGGGCCATACTAAACACAAAACTGTAGGCTTATGTACTGTATAGTATATGATGTACATTAGGCCTATATACACATACTGTAGGTTTTACATTGTTGCAGGTGCATGTATGTAAAGTACAATGTACAAACCTCATGTACATGTACATGTATGTTTATATATTTAGTCTACTTTCGCACATCAAAAAAACATTTTGCAATAACAAATTACTCATGTATCTATCTTAATCTACATATCCAGGAACCTGGGAAACCTACATGTAATTCTGGAGAAAAAAAAGTCAAAAATTACTCATATATCTATGTTAATCTTTTACATATCCACAAACCTGGGAAACCTAATTCTGGAGAAAAATAAATCAAAACAACAGAAATCAAATAAGAGTAAGATAGTAAAAGAAAGAAAAAACAGGACTGCAATGAAGCTACCACAGCTTTAAAGCCACATGCTAACATTGACCACAGTTTTAAACAATGTGAGCTACATAACCCTCCATGCTCGAATTGTATTTCAAAATGATTATTTGGTGCTTTAAAACAGTGAAAATCGTAAGTTGACCAGATTCATCTGTCCATTTCCTCCCATAGACTTAATATTGTGAGTAGATCTACGCTATTTTGTACTCTGGCTGAGTACTACTTGTTTATTCATTCATATCTTGCCAGCTAGTGGCCACATGAATTTCCAAACTTTTTGTATTCTAGGGCGTTTACTTGTCCATTCAAACCATGGAGGTACATTACATGCATGTACACTGTAGCTCAGATAGCAAAGTTTGACAATTTTTTTTAATTTGAAGCTCAACAATGTTTGCCTGTGTCTTTAATCCCCCTATTGATTAGTTTTCAGAGGTGTAACAAATAGGCCTACTTTCTGACTTTCTAAGTATAACAAACATGTCCTGATGAGTTTGTAGAATGTGTAAAGAAATTTTTTTTTACAAAACTTCACAGTGAAGAAACACATCCCTTTGACTTAATTTTGAAAGGTTGAGCCACAAAATTTTGCAATAGCAAAGTTTGACAATTTTTTAATTTCAAGCTCCACAATGTTAGCCTGTGTCTTTATTCCTAGTAGTGTGATTACAGGAAACATCCATTTAATTTCAGTTTTGTGCTTCAAACTTTGTGTACATGTTTCTAGACGATTAATCACTGATAATCGGGAGGATTGTGAACCGCACATGAGCAAGGTTGCACGGCATAATAATACCTCAATCCGGTAATACTGTTTCTGTCCCTCCAGGAGTCCAGTACTAATTTGTCATAAACCATGCAAGTTTGCACCATGACATAAAACTCAGGATAACAACAAATGTGTCTTTCTCAATTATATTGCTCAAGAAATCGATATTCTAAAATAATAAAAGATAGAAAGTGAAACATCAACTTTATCCATCAGACTAATCATTTAAGTCACTGTTTTAAAATAAACTTTGGGACTTTTGTCAACTACAATACACACACAGTTACAGGAAATAACTGAAATACATGTAACACAGCAAGTACATGTATCTGATTATTGCTGTAAATAACAAGTAAAATGATTTCAGTAATTAATGTGCAAGCTCTCGATCTCTTCCAAAATTCCTGCAGCATCCATGTTATTACTTACATGTAATTAAATACTAAAGGTATAATTACATCCAATGACAAATATGTATAAGTGACATTTGTCACAATCACTAATTTACAATTCCAATTATCTCTCAAATTTGGTTATACATGTATGAGATACTACAGAGAGTCTATGCACATGTTTGTATTAAAGTGATAGGCTAACATGATTGGGGAGCTTCAATTTAAAAAATTGTCAAACTTTGATATTTGAGCTACATAGTAGTGTTCAAATGGACAAGTAAACACCCTAGAATACAAAAGTTTGGAAAGTTATGTTGCCAATGGCAAGCCTTGAATGAATAAACAATGAATGCTTGGGGCGAGTAAAAAATAGCCTAGATCTACACACAGTAAGTCTATGGGAGGAAATGGTCAGGTGAATCCAGTCAACTTACGATTTTCACTTTTTTAAAGCACTAAATAATCATTTTGAAATACAATTTTTTTCAGGGCTTCATTTTTAGACCTTATCAAAGACACTGGTAGCATGGGGAATCATGCGGCTCAGATTTTTTTAACTGTGATAAAAGTTAGCCAATACCTTTAAGAACCAGTAGATTTGAATGGGTTGAAGACCAGTAGATACAAATAGTAACCGTAGGATGTAAGAGTCTCAATATGGGTGTGAACGTAATATTAAAGTCAAACCAGTAGAATTCTTAACAAACTGTAGAGTCAGAGGCCCGTATTCTCATAATCGCCAAACCATCGCTAAACCCACTTACCATAATAACTTAGTACGGCAAGTGGGTTTAACTTTCATTTCCTATTCTCATAATTCGTTAAACCCACCTACCATACTAAGTTAGTATGCCAAGTGGGTTTAACTTTAGACTAAGGCGGGGGTAGGTTTAGCGGCATTTTAAATCACATCTCAACGCTAAAGAGGTACAATAATTGCCTTGAAAAATTGAAATAAATTCAATCAACGCCCTTTTGTACCGGTTGTACTGTTAGAATCTGCCCCAATCCTGCGAGAGTCTTATTACTGCGCACCAATAATTCACACTCAAATCATCGTTTCATTGCTCCAATAAATGAACGAACAGTTTACAGTAAACAAATTAAACAAAAATATCATTGGTGTAACAGAGCTGCTTTTGAAACTATGAACGCAGCCGCTCTGGTCAAGAAGAAAGAATCCTTGTTTGCGTAACCGAGTTCAGTGTCAGTGACAGAATGACAAAATTGTCCTTTAATAAAACGTGAAAGTGGGTATTTTCCGTGAAAGTGTCATGCAGAGTATTCTTCAGAATATGCACCATTAATAAGGCCCCTTTTAGATCCAAGATCTAACTTATCGTCAGAAAGTTAATCAAGATAGATTCAGATGAGATAGATCTAACGTAACTAACATAGATCTAACTTTACATTGTAGGCCCTACTAAATTCGGGCCACGTATCATTCATGTTTTCGCATGAAAATCAACAATAGAAAAAAAGAGCCATTGTTAGCCTAATACTGATTCTGTTTTCAACCCTTACCTTGAATTCTCTGATGAAGTATGGCTTCTATGATTTACCCAATCCAATCTGAAATTTGTGTAGATTAGTTGATTAATCACTGATAATCGGGAGGATTGTGAACCACACATGAGCAAGGTTGCACGGCATAATAATACCTCAATCCGGTAATACTGTTCTGTCCCTCCAGTACTCCAGTACAAACTCCTCATAAACCATGCAAGTTTGCACCATGACATAAAACTCGGGATAACAACAAATGTGTCTTTCACAATTATATTCAGGGTGCTACATAACTTTTTTTGGCCACTTGCCCGATCGGGCAAGTGAATTTTCAAACAGCTCGAAAATGCTTGCCCGAATGAAATTTTTGCTTGCCCGAAAAAATAACTAATTTATTGATTTGTGTGATTAATATGTATAGATATACATAAAAGTGTACATACATGTATAA